>JAWLRI010000839.1:2117286-2146472 GCA_034781795.1 Crypturellus tataupa | reverse complement strand
TGGTCTTTTATTATTATTATTTTAATTTTTGATCCTTTTAAGTTCTGTATCTTCCATTTTTTAATGTAGTTCTTAGTTCTTCGCCTGCAGGAAGGATACAGGTGTGATTTGATATTGCCAATCAAAACGTTAACAGCTCCTATAGTATTACTTCACTATTTTTTTTAAACCACAGATAATGTAGATGTTTTGTAGAAATTCTTTCACCAAAATTTAGGTTTATGTAAAGTGCAGTTGATTAATCTTAATGAAAAATTGTGTCTTTCAGGATTATCTTCGCAATGTTATTTTTAAGGCGGATATTACTTAATGTCTTCAGCATAGTGCTTCTTTGTCTGCTTTTCTCCTTATACTATATGCATATATTTGAAAATAATGAAAGGCCTTCTTAGGTTGAGCTCATAAGAAAGATTTTTCCCTCAGTGGTGTAAATAGCTTGAGAGGAATGTGGTTAGTCCTGTCTCTGTCACATAGCTCTGTAGGGGCTGGGTAAACAGGACTCCCTCTGGTAGCAACACCTGGATGGCTCCAGCCGAGTGACCCAGGAGCACGTCCTCCCATCAGCTTTCCTTCATTCCTGACCCGCAGCAGTACTATTTTAAGGGAAGAAGGACCTATTTCTGGCACTTCTCTTCCATGTTCCATCACTTCCCGCCTCAGGGTCTCCATTTGCTTTTTACCAAGGGAAGGAAGATTTGAGACTTTCTGTAGCAAAGAGACTGTTTGCAGGGGGAGCATCCTAGGGTACGGAGAGGCTTAGAATTTCAGATGCTTTTAAATAGGGACCTGAAACTTAGGCAACATCTCCTGTCCTTTTCTGGAAGTCTCTGTAATCAAAGAAACCAATCAGGGCAGAACCCAGGGCCTGAATGAAGACAGAATTTAGAAGCGTGCTGAGGGTGGAAGTGGTAAACGCTGCGCGCAGTTGCTGTTCGTGTGCTGCAATGAGATCTTCAGTGCAGACCTGCCAAGTCAGACGGGGAGACTGCTATATTTTTGCAGTGCTCGGCGCCAACTGCTCGGGGCAAGGGTATGAAGACAATTCTGCGGCAAATCTGAGCACGTTTTGCAGCACTTTGTCATTGGCAGGAGCACGTAAGCAGCCATCTGCTAAGAAGCTCCTGCCCGTCCAGCGCCGTCAGCTGCAGGATTCCAGGAGCGCGGTGCTGTGGGCGCCCGGGCCACGATAAACACTAACCAGGACTGCAAAATCAGCCTGAGAACTGCAAAATCAGCTAGACCGGGTTCCTGTCGGTGCGTTGCTCCAGCTGCACGCGGCAGCCCGTGCAGATCCGGCCTGTCACCTCAGGGCCGACGTTGCTGGATACTCTTCCGAGCGGCTGCTTCCCGCCCCCACATGGCACCACGATGGCAGCGGAGGCCAGGTGGTGCCCAGAAGGCATCACCCAACGAGCTCCAATGCTGGTGACTCCCCCGCTGACGCCTGTGTGTGCACAGCATCTGATTTCCTTGCGGAAACACCCCTTGCCGTTTCAGCTGCATTTTTCAGGCCGTTTGAACTTTGTAATAATATTCTTATTTGGGATTGTTTTTTACCCACTAAAGGCTTTCAGCAAAGCATTTATTGACTTTCGAAGAGGCTCTGTGAGGGAGGTGCTCCAAGGGTTGCATCATTGGCTTATGTGAAGCAGTATCGTGCAAGCTGGTTGTGATTCATAAACCTGAACAAAATAATAAATCACTGGGCGATGATTGTGCCTGATGAAGGAAACAGTTGTTGCAGAGATGCTCTCTTGTTGTCCTGGTTGTGATTAGCTGGTTTAGGAAGGGAAGCTACGAGTTCATTTTTGACTCATCAAAGAAGGGTACATAACGACCTCACACAGTTTCCATTCCTTGGTTTTGATGCGTGCTTGACTGTGGCATCTAGGTAGCTGCAAGAGCTGCTAGCGTGTAAACATTAAGGACAGAAATCACTAACAAGACTTCAAAAAGCTGCAAAAATGAGATTTTTAACAAATTAATCTTAAAAAAGCACAAAATAAGGGTTGGCCATATTCATCTCCTGTGACATTATTTGACACAGAACCTGTGGGATACATCATGCTTAACTGTAAATATAAAATGAAGGGATGAGATTTTCTGAGAAAAAAATATTTATATGTTTAGTCCAAGTCTGATTTCACTGAAGTGAATTGCTAGTTTAATGACAGCTCTATGCAAGTTGCGTGGCTAAGTACATTTCAAAATTCTGCAGCATTCCTGGTGACGTCTTACATGCAAAATGAATTTTACTAAAAGTCAATAATT
This sequence comes from Crypturellus tataupa, assembly GCA_034781795.1. Taxonomy (NCBI): domain Eukaryota; kingdom Metazoa; phylum Chordata; class Aves; order Tinamiformes; family Tinamidae; genus Crypturellus; species Crypturellus tataupa. The sequence continues at coordinate 2,144,201 of JAWLRI010000839.1, read as the reverse complement.
GCTGTAAAAAAAAAAAAAAGAGGACACTGTGCAGATTGAATTTTTATGTTTACTTGAGAAATTGCAGTTCCTTTTTACCACTACAAAAATCACTACAAAAATTTCCTGCAATTTGTTTATAAAAAAATCATGCACTTCGTATAAATAATAGTAAAAGTCCTGTGGTAAGTGGTTGAGAGTTGGTCGTTTGGGGAGAAAGTGTAGCCTGATGAAATGAGGCTGGGAAAACCACCCTGCAATCCTGCAGGTAATCCCAGAGCCCTCTGTCCACGCGCTGATACCCGGAGCACCCCCTGCAAGGTAGGGTCTGCGTGGCTGCCTTAATCCTGTTGATTTTCTTAGTCATGCGGGTGCCGAGGGCTGACGAAGCTGAAGACCCTTTCGCTGGATTCAGCAGATTCGGCGCGCAGTAATGGCCCGAAGAAGCCCCCGGGCAATGGGTGTCTCTGGGAAGCGTGCGGAGGGGCTCAGGGGGATTACCAGCAGCGAGCAGAGAGTTGCCACCTGCTCTTCAGTGCTCTTTTTATTTTATTATTTTTTTCACCTCCTATCCTTTCCTTCTTTTGTCTCCGCCAGGAGAAAAACCCTACAAGTGTACCTGGGAAGGCTGCACCTGGAAGTTTGCCCGCTCCGACGAACTGACGAGGCACTACCGCAAACACACAGGAGTGAAGCCATTCAAGTGCGCAGACTGTGACCGCAGCTTTTCCCGCTCAGACCACTTGGCGCTGCACCGCCGCAGGCACATGCTGGTGTGAGAAACGCTCCCGTCCCGTCTCCGGCCGCCCTTAAGAGCTGGCTCTCTTAACTCCCCTGAGTGAATGAATTCAGCAGGGCTGAATCCCCTCCTACAGTGTTAACGCGCAGGGCATTCCGTGGTGTCCCTCTCAAAAAAAATAATAATAATAATAAAAAAGGAAAGAAATTTAAAAAAAGCAGGAAAAGAAGTGCCACTCTTCTCCTTGCCCTCCGAAGTTCGCCCCGTCTGCCCCCTCAGCATGGCTACCCCTCGAAAGCGTCATCACAGTCACCTGGGAAATAGCAGCCAAAACGCTTCAGGAATGGGCATTATTTTACATGCTGTGTCCTTTGGGGAAAAAAAAATAATGTTTATAGCTTGTATGTTTTCTCAGTTGTCGGACGTTCTGTTCCTGCAAATTACTGCTGATCGGAGGATTAGATACCGCAAACCGATGATGCCGATGGTGATGACGAGAGCAAGACCGCTAGACCTTTATTGCCCCATCCTTGCTCCTTTTTTGAGTCCCGCTTGCAGGCGCCGACGTCGGCCCCAAGCTGTGCTGCAAGCAAGCTGAGAGCGAGCGAGCGGAGGAGGAGGAGAGGACACTGCCACCGGAGAGGTCCCACGGTCTGAGGTGAAGGGTCGCTTGAGCAGACTTTGGCAATAATGTTGGTGGCATTTTACTATTTTACCACAATTTTGTCAATGAAGGACACCAAGCATTTAGCCGCCTTCTTTTATTTTTTTTTCTTCTTCTTTCTTTTCTTTCATTTTGTTGTTGAAACCTGTAAAATAAACAAGGGGCAGCAGCATTTCTGCTGAAAGTACAATATTAAGTATCTGTATTTTACCATGGACGTATTTGGAACCATTGCCTGATTTGTGTAGAGAGCCCATCTAAAAACTTCTGTCCATTCTCAAAGTGTGTTTTCCTTTCATATAGACATCCTCCTCCCCAAGACCAGCATTTGGACACAAGGAAGGAGTCAAAGAGCTCTTATACTCACTGGTACCAAGGTTAATGGTGTAGCTATCCCCAAAATGGAATTGAATGTACCAACAAAACAGGGAAGACATGGCTACGTCTCTTGCAGAGAAAATGCAATAATGACTAAAATGGCTTTCAAGATAATAATTTACTCCACACCAACAGAAAGAAATAAGCAGAAATGGCATGTAGGAACACCCAAGTTAATTCTTCTGATGTTTTTCACTGCTAGGTATCACAATTTAGTACTTTCTGTCAGTGTAATACTCACTTGTATCTGGAAGGCCAGTGGGAAAGAGGAGTGAGCTGATTGCTGAGGAGTCGATGAACAGTAAGTAGGAAGGAGAACTGGTTTGGAAGTGGCGCTCTGCAAGACATTAGGTTTGTCCCTGGGAGTTAGGGAATAGCGAGATTTTGCCAGCTGTCTGGTGTGATATAAATGGCCTTTTATATGGGTCTCAGTGGCTGCCTCTGCTGGGATTTTCAATCCAAGCCTTTTCATATTAAATAAAAGGAAATTCTTGATCATTCCCATACAGCCATGTAATTATGCATCAATTTCTATTAACTGAATTATGTAGGAAAGGGAGAAACTCCTAGTCATCAGTTGTTCTTGAAAACAGAAAACAGTGTTTTTCTGTTTTCTTTCCTCGCAAGGCTCAGCCTTGTATAGCTACATGTGACAAGGAGGAGGTTTGGCAAGAGTTTTTTATGTGTTGAGATTTTTATAGCTTAGAGATAAAAAAATATATACATGAAGGTCTTTTGCAATGCATTTAATTATGAATAGTTGGTTCCAGGAATTGCACAGTTTAAACTTGTGGTGCCACTCATTCATTTTTAAATGTTCGACTAGTCTGAATTAACTTCTGATTCCTGAAATACTGAGAGTAATGTTGGAAGAATTCTGAAATAAAGATAATCTTAAAAAAAAAAGATAGCACATAATACCCTTACAATAAAAATGATTACAGTTAATTGGGGATTCATATGACTGGAATAATACCTTATAATTGCATTTGCAGGCCATTGTTAGATTGTCCTGCAATACATTCGCCATGTCCCCCGGTAGTGGATAATTTCACAGCTTTCTGGAAGAACTTAAAGCAGAGTTAAAACACAGGGTCCCCTCTGCTGAGTGATCAAACATAGAAATACAAAAAAAATAGTTTGCAGCTGTTGTAGAAGAATCTCATTCCCCAGTGACCAGGTCAGTAATCCACACCCACAAAAATCAACATTTCAGGATCCTCGTTAGAGTTGTCTGAGAGCAGTCGTTGAAGTTTTAACAGGCTGAAATGAATCAGGGCTTCTGTATAGGCCAGAAGGAGCAACAGGCCTGAGTTTTCACCGGTGGCGTTACTCCTGTCGTTTAAAAAACTCATTGCCAGTATTGTGCCTGAGGTTGTTGGTGGATATCATTTGAGATTTGTCTTTCATGTACTTCAATATTGTCCCTTTAAATGGATTGGTCATTCCGAACATCTAAGGAAAGAAGCCAGGAACAAGATAATTTCTTCTTATTTTTTTTTTTTTTCCTGCCCAGTAGTATTTTACGTGAAGAGAAGAAATTGAATGGAAGAACCTGGGGCATACACAATTCCTTTCAGAAACTATGATTTTTTTTTCCCATGACAAATGAAGTTTATTTGACCAGAAAAGGCTGTTAGCTTTCGAAAGGAGCAGTGAGAGAAGTGATCTCTGACGTTATTCCCACTGACTGAATATCACCGTGAGAGCCCAATATCTTCTTCAGGCTTCACCTGTAGTCAATGGAGAGAGGAAAACTCCTCTGAGAGTCCTTAAATTTCATGAATTGCCCCTAGGGAATCCGTCTGTGCTGGCTGTATGGAGAGTCAGAGGAGGTTCTTCTCCCCATGTAGAAGTCACTCCCGTGTTTCTCAGGTGGTTGCCTGTTCCTTTATACATTTGAAACATTGCAACAGAAAGAGGGTCTCATTTGAGTCAAGAAATCCCAGCGGGATAAAGCCACACTCGCGTCAGGACACGTAGGCCTGTTCCGAGCATGTGAGTAGGAACAGAATGAAGCCAAGAGATACAGCAGTATATCCTAGAGATAAAGCAGTATATACTGCACTTTCTTGTTTAACAGGCAGGAAACCCATGCTAAGCCTTTCAAGCACAAACAAGTTCTTCATGCAAGAGCTTTTCATGTTGCCTTTACCTCCGGACAGCTTTCACGACCAGCAATCATCTGCCATTGGGTTCAGGCCCTCACTGAGATTTGTAGGAAGTTCCTCACTCACACCAGAGCCCACAGGCTTTGGATGCAGTTGTTCTGTGGGGTTATTTGCCATCTTTTCCCTCCAGAAAATAATTTTAAGAGGAGCTCTTCTGTGGAAAGTAAGTGTCCCCATGGGGAGCTCAAGTCCCCCAGATTCTCAGGATTCCACGACGTTCTTCCATGGACGACGGCAGACGCAGCACGCAGGAATACCCAGTCTCATCCTGGCACAGCACCCTTGCTCCTGTAGGAGCACTTGAGAAATACAAACGTGCTCTGTCCCCTTCTTTCAGAAAGAGGGATCTGTCCTTTGACGTCTGAACAAATGATGGGTAAAATCCACCATGCCCATTAAAGCCCGAATGTGAAAGCATGACACACACAGATGTCTCTAAAAGGATGATCCTAGATTTGGGAGGAAATTTTAGTACCATCAATGTATAATAATGAGGAGGCAGCTTTGGCACAGATTTTTTTAAAATTCAATTTGTCTTTATTTTTTGAGCACCCGGTTTATTCATCACTGTAAAACTGACTTTTGCAACAGCAGTTTATACTGGGAATGAAGATGCAGTATTCCTTATTCTCTATCATGCTTACACAATTAATATGAAATAGCGTTAGAACTGTCCTGTATATATAAGTATTTCCTGCAATAATGTGTCACAAAACTAAAAGTGTTAAATGTCATCAGGGATGTTGACATTTGGGGTAAACCCGCAGTGCAGAGCATGGACAGATAACTGGACAGCCTTCCTCCCCTTTTAATACTGGGAATAACAATGATCATAGCTCACATTTTCCATTAGCCATATTGAAAATGTACTTTAGTTGCCATTTACAAATTTATCTTCTGATAATAAATGCTGTTTAATGGAAAAAATCTCTTTCTCCTTTATTGAAGGTGTGTGCCTCAAAATCAGAGTAAGTTTTACCATTAATATCCTGCTTATTTTTAATTGGACCTTCAGTTTGAACAAGGCAGTTTAAGAAACTGCATCTCCCAGAGCAGATGGGATCATGTAGCAAATCTCCCTCATCCCTGCATCCTCAGCCATCCACCCTCGCATATAAAAACCCAGCATTTCCACATTCCTCACCCTGTGTGCAGTCATAGACAAACGATTTATCTTGATTTGAGGAAAAAATGAAAGAAAAAAAATGAAGAACCAGAACTAAGTATTGCAGAAGAAATAACACCTTATAGGAAACCAGCCTGTATTACTGTTTTATAGTTTTGCCTGTGATTTTTAACTGAAGGTCTGCAAAAAGAATTTTAACAAGTTATGTTTTCAGTTTCATAACAGAATAGTAGTTAATGGGTTACACACACTTATTAACTCCTGCACGTTGGTACCTGAAATGTTTAAATTCTGATCAAGTTCAGTATTAAATAAGTTTTAGGTAAAAAAAAAAAAAAAAAAAGTGTAAGGATACTGCATCTTTAAAGATCAAAACAAAACAGAAGTATTTATTTTACTATACTTGTATCAGTTTAAGTATTCTGTAGCATATGTGGTAGTGGAAAGTAATTTTCAAAATCCCAGTTTTACATGCAGTGTAAATAGATTAAATGAAGTACATTTAAGAAAAATCTTTTAGATTTCATTGTGAAAGAATGGTTAGATAATTCCTTGCAAAACAAAACGAACTAAATTATTCTGTCCTGTCAGAGCATATTTTCTCTGCAAAATGGAGTGGCGGCTTCTTTGCTTTTTTGCAGATGCTGTGTGATATAGTGACGACCTACAGAGTCCCTCGATGTCGAAAAGCAAAACTCAATGTCTTTGGCTGAATGAAAGGGAAAAAAAAACCCACAGAATCAAAATAATGAAAAACATATGAAAAGTGTTTTTTTTTTCCTGTTCCCCCTTCTGGCAATTTACAGTGAACTACAGATATAGTAACAGCAAATTTTCATTTTATTTTATTTGTCCTTAAATTTCCCCAACTGCAATACATCTTGCATGAAGTTTGCAGAGCTGAAATGGGCAGCTGCTCTTTGCTGATTCCAGGGGAGTTTAGCTTTTTTGGTGCAGTTGCATGTCAGCAAAATCAACTGTGGCAGAACAATTGTAACATGTAAAATTGCACATACACTTGCAGCAAGATAACCTAAAACCTATTTTAAAGGATGAAACAGAAACTGAAAGTGCCTGTTATTAGAACTGATGGGATGTTCCTATACTTTTACACAGCAATAACTTACCGGATTCTATTATCAGTAACATGGAAATAAAATTATGCTTGGAGAACAATAAATGCAGCACAGAAACAAAACACAAAGTGCCATTTGTATTTTCACATGTTGAGGTGTTGTGTTAGAGGTTTTAGTTTTTTCTCAGATAAGGTCTGTTATGTACTTGTAAGAAGAAAATGGATCTTAGTTTACAAATGACTCATACCCGTATTGATTCTAAATAGGTGTAAGTGGAGGTCATTGTCGAGCAGTGTTTTAGGGGATTTCCTGATTTGCCCATGTACCCAGGGTATTCTCTAGTAAAATAATTAAATAAAAACAAAGCCAGCAATAACCAGGGGAAGTTTTATAGGGTGAATGCTAGGATTCCCTTGAAAAAAAAGTCCTCTGCATTTAGCTCTGGAAACACAGAAATCACCTTTTGTCTCCTTTTTGTGCTTTGTGTGTTTTCTTAGTATTTAATATCACTTTGGAACTGTTTGGCTTCAGGAGTGGACAAATCTGACGTTTACCTTTTTTTCCTTTGGAGAAAAGTGAGTGGAAAACTGGGGGCTATCAATCTAGAGACTGTTTGGATAACAAACAAGAAGCTGATATTCCTAGGATAAAGGAGCTTTTTCTATGGAGCAGCCTAAGCAATTGCATTAATAGGCTAATTGATCTCACTAAAAATGGCTAGCTCTTCCACTCTTTTTTTTTTTTTTTTTTGAATTTGGTAGATTTCTGTCAAAAAAAATTCAGTGATGCTAATGGATTCTTAAAATAGTGATGCAACACCATCCCTCCTGCTTCTACTGTTTCTAAAAATGAATCTATTGGAGATAAAGTGTAACTGGTTGTCCTAATGCATTTGCCAAGTGAATCACAGGAAGATTGTTTTCCATGCTCTGAATCTGTACCTGTCTTGTACCCATGCAGAATGTTGCAAAATTCCGCATTTTGCATAGATTTTAGCCATGATCCTGGAGGATTGTGGCTTGATTGGGAGATCGGGGAGTTTGGGTTTTTACTCACTGAAGCAAGATAGTGTGTGAATGAAGACATGCAGGGAAAAAAAATGCAGGTGCAAAAAAAGCCCCCACGGATCTGCATGCAGAAACCAGGCTTTGATGCACGTCAGTTAACCGTGTGACCTGGCCGTCAGTTTAGCAACAACTTATTTTTAAATCTGCTGGCCATGGGTGGAAATAATCACCTCAGAACATGCATATTCCTATTCTGTCATCGTGAACTTAATCTCCAGATATTAAGCACATAAAAGACCTCAGTTCAGGCTGAGGATTTTAGGAGAGCACTAGGGAATGACAAAGGAAACTTCAGTTCCTTATTTAGTCCATGGGCTGTTGCTGGAGTGGAGCGTTTTGGGCTTTTTCCCTTTGTTCTGAAGCAGCAATGCTAGAAAGAGACACCTGTAGAAGCCTGCAGTGCTGGGAGGTCCAGCAGACCCCGGCACCGCGTGTCAGCTCTTGCACGGGAAGGGCGCGTCGTCCTCACCGTCCCCGAGTAAGCCATGCTCTTTTTGCTTCGTCCTGAAAAGAATAAGAAGATGCTTTTGTCTTAGTTTTGTTGATTTACCAGCAAACCTCTGCTAGCAGCTTGTGTTTACCGAGTTTGAATTATGAAGTAAACTGAATTGCTCTTGTAGTGCTTATTAGCTTTCTTAGTACACAGCCATTCAGTCCTCTGCATGAGGAAAACTTTGTCATGGACCTTGGCTATTATGGAAATAACAGTAGGAAGGAGTGGCTGGGATCTGGGTCTGTGACCTGCACCGTTTTCCCCTGCTCAGTCTCAAAACTTTCGGTCAGTCAAAACGTCAGTAGCAAAGGGAAGCATGAATGTTGTTTCACACATTGACTTGCTTCGTGCTAAAAACCTCGCTTCGTGGTGCGAACGCTGCATCTGCAAAGTGATAGATAGTACAGTGTCTGCTGAGGGGACACATTCCAGTAGGTGTTGGCTTTAACGGGTTGTCATAAGCATGAACCACGGAGTGCAGAAAGGGGCTCAAATACTGCTTTTCTCCCCGTTGCTGCCTTCCAGATGTAAAGAGCTTTCTCGGAAAAACAGTTTGAGCCATAATCTTTGCATCAGGACTGATCTTTTTCAAGACTCAGCGTTTATTTTCGCCTTTCTGATTTCAGACTATTTTTCATTGCTATATTAATGTCTTCTCAATAAAAGAGCACAGTTTGCTTCTTTCCCAATTGTGCTATACATTGCTTCCTTGCTCATCTAAGTTCTCTGGCGAACACCTACACACGATGCTCCTTTGACCTGCTGTCTGTCCCTGAAATGTTAGATCTCCCATTGCACTTACACCAGGACATGCACAGAGGTAGTAATGAATTAACGAAGTTTCATGCACCACCAGCCTTAAAACCTTCAACCCACACACGCAGAAACATTCATACACTTCAAGTGAAGGAGCGAGTTGGACGCTGCTGTCAATATGTGAGGTCAAAAGCAGCATTAAATTGGAGAGTTCTTTCAGCTGCGTTTAGGAAGAAACGAGAAAATAATGAAAAATATCGTTCTTGGCCAAGTCACTTCCGGATGAAACAAACTCCCCTATGGCCTTAGTTAAATGTAATCAGAAGGATGGGGGTGCATTTGGCCCCAGTTTGTTCCTTCCAATCGGGCTGTTATTTTCCTATATACTAATGAGTGTTCATTTGATCCTCCTGTGTAAAAATACAAAAACATCCCTTAGTTTACAAAGTCATTAATCTAAGACTGAAGCTTCACAGCGGTGGAATTAGTATGTACAGCACCTGATTCTCTCTCCTATGATAAGAGGTGAAAGGGAGGGTCATTCTCGGAAACCCCACGGAGATAGTAGTGTCAGTAGAGGTCCTGTACTTAAAAGGATGAGAAATGCCAGTGCTAGCAAGCAAACAAATTAGTTTCTTAAGTCTTTCTTTATGCCTTCTTTTCAAAGGATTTTAAAAGCAAAAATTACTTTTCTTCAAAAATGAAATAAGTGATCATCTGAAGATCTAATTTCCCAATAGTTTCCTCTGCATTTATATACTCTGTAGTGTTTAGGCAACGCCTATGTTATAAGTTTATTAATATTATGTAAGTGTTGTTCTTGTATTTATGTATAGTGTATGTATTGTAAATATACTCAGAGCTTTTTTTCCTCTTACTGTAAAATGGTGATTTTTGCCCTATGATAATGTAAAGGGAGTCCCCTAATGAAACTCTGTCAGAGGATGATTATTCCAGTCTATTCTCAAAGATTTAAATGAACAAGTGTTATGGTTTTTAATGGTGTCTCAGACATATTTTGTTGGTGCATTGCTTTTCTGTATTCAACTTTCCTATGAATTGAGCTGTGAATTGAAATAGAGTTTAAACCTTTAAATGTATGCATTTGTATAATTATCTGAATGGAGGCATGAAGGTTAAATAAAGCATTTTGTATGGAACAAAACCCCTAATTATTACTGTGGATGACTCAAACCTTCTGGAATACCCGGTTACTAACTTTTTTAATTAAACCTTTGTTAAAAAATCTTTTCTATAAACATATAGTGATTTTTTAATGGAATGCTTTCTTAAGAAATGGATTTTACTTGCTTTTCTATTTTTTAAAAGACATCTTATGAGAGCAGACGTTCCTTCTCCTTTCTCCGTGTTTGTGCATCTGTGGCAAAGCTGGAACAAATAAAATAGCACTCAGCAGTATAAACAAAAATGTCCTGGGATGATATAAAAATATTTTTGCATTACTATTTAATCTAAGCTTACCAAGTATTTAAAAGTGGAATTGCGTGTCTGTCTACTTCATTCCCTCTTTTTTTTTTTTTTTTCCCCCAGTTTGTAAAGAAACTAGCTGAATTGATGGATGTACAAGGTACTTTAGATACCAGTGCACTTGAGAGGGGATGCATTTGTTGCGCCTGTGTAAGAGCAAATCGCTGAATGAAGGCTGCGGTATATTGGAAAACGCAGGTTCACACTTAGGTTAAACTGGGCGCTGCTCGTGACCGCTCCTAGGAGAGAGTCTCAATTCGTGGGCTTCTCCCTTCCTCCCGACTGTCCCACCTTAAGGACAGCTGTGGATGCCAGGAGCTTGGAGCCGCCCCATATCCTCAACGCTGAAATCCCTCCTAAATGCAAATTCCCCCTTTCCTTTGCATTTCCGCTCATTCGCTCGCAATGGAGATAATGGTTTATTTAATAGAAACCATCATAGCTTCGCACGGGGAATGCGGAGGAGCAAGTAAACAGCGTGATTCGATTTGGAGTCCGCTGAGCTCCATCAGAAGCGGTGGCGAAGCCCAAGCGGTGCCGGCCGGAGCTGAGCGCGACTTTCCGCAGCGGCTGATGAGCGCAGGGAGCCGCGAGGCCGGAGCCCTCCCGGAGCACCGGTGCTTCCCGCACAAGGAGCTGTTTGTTCCTCCTTGGTGTCCCGCCTGGCTTTAATATCCCAGCAGTGCCGTTAGCACGAGATACATCACTTCCTGTTTAGTCTGAGTGCTCCAGCGAGCGCCCACGCCGAGCGCTGCCCCGACCTATTGTCTGTGCCTGGAAAGTTATTTCTCCCACTTGCACAAACAACGGCTCAATTGTCATCTAATCCCTGCCCCGGCCCCCCCTCCCGCTCTTCTCCATGATTCCATGGGCCATTGGGACGGAGACGTCCACGCACGCGGCTCAGTATGCGCCACGCGACACGTTCGGCTCTCGGGGTGGTCAAGGACGGCCTCCGGCAGCCGCCTTCGACTTTGCCCGCGTGGCTGATAACGCGGATAAGCGCGAGACGCCTTCTCCGCGCTGAAAAAGTGCTGCAAGCAACGGCCACGACCCTGGCGGCTTCTCACACTGCCCAAGCAGAGCCCTGGCGACTCAGGCGTCCGCCTTGTTTTCATGATGTGATTCCCCAGCGCAACTCTACACCTCGATGGGGAAGATTGATCTGAGAAGCCTCCTACATGTACCCTCTCCTGTTGCACTGCAAAGAGCGTCATGCTGCTCTGGTTGGGAATTAGGAGGTCAAGCAGGAAGCCACATTTCCATGATCACCAAGCATTTGCCTTCCCCCGCCTCACAGGTTAGGCCACGCTGTATCCTTCCTGTGGACAAAGAGCCAAGGGCAACCACGTGGAGCTGCAGGGGGTCACTGCTTTGGGAAGAACAAGCCCCTAAGGGTGGCAGGACCCTGCTGCCTCGCTCTAGCCCTTGGGCAGCACAGGCTTCGGCCATGAAGGTTTCAGCCCAGTTCACAACCGGCCGCTCTCGGGCATTTTCCCTGAGAGGCCCCGAATAGCAGCAGTAGCCACTGCCCTTCCTGTTGAAGCTTGCTAACGAAGGCATTTACTGCCTCGCGTATTTGTCTTAGCAAAAATATATAGCCCACAATAACTAGCACTGTCGCTTGCAGAGGAATGAATAACCAGATTCAGCCAGCGAGCTCAAATATGTCAATATATTTTATCCTTCGTGTTTTTGTTTATATCTTTGCACAACCCCGCTCACAGGTGCACTGTGCCCTTTCCTCGTTATCTGTCTCATTCCCTGGGGATATTGATCTATAAAACCTCCTTGTAAAATATTGCAAATAAATTCTTTATTTTCTGGGGTGACTTTTCTTTTCATGTATTTTGGGGCCTGTACAGAATATTAACAGACAGAAACTAACAATAAAGTCCAGAAATGACTAAGAAAGCAAACAGTGAAACCGAGACACTTGCAAAGCTCTATAAATCTCTGCTGAGCTAAGGTTGCTGTTTAATCTTTATATACAGGTACGTCTCAAGGTTATCTGCTCCTGTGGGGTTCACTGGAGCCTTTTGTGATTTGTCATCTGCTCAGCTCCTTATCAGTCAAAGGTATTTCCCCTTGTAACATTTATTATGGGCTCCCCTCTGCATTTCTTACTAATGCTACGTCGGGAAGGGATTGTGGTATGCAATCTGTGAGGAGTTATTAAATTTCCCTCTCCCGTGATCAACTGGATCATAAATGTGACACAATCAATATAATATATGTGGCAGCACTGATGGGTGAAGCCTGTTGCTGTTCCCTGCTCTGAATACTTCATCTGGAATGAAAATAAGAGTTTTGCCGCTCTAGAGAGAGGATTCTGTCTCCTTCCAGCAGACCACGGCTGGAACATAAGTATATAGTGAAATACATTCACACTAAACTGTGATTTGTGTAGAAAATGAACTACCATAAATAAGTCATTATAGCACCTCAGCTAACACACTAGCAGGTCGCTCTCTTGGGCGTGATTTTCAGGCAGAAAAATCTTAACCCTTTCCACCAACACATTGTGTGACCATCATCTTCCCATGTCATTTCATTTTAGGAGCACCAAACCCAGACGTTGCTGGCACAAGCCCAGACTGCCATGTCCGAGGAACCAGCAGACTCGAGTAAGGAGCGTGACGAGGCTGCTTCATCCTCGTCACGGAGCAGATCCCGTCCGTGCGTGCCCAGGACAGGACTGCAGGGGATTCCCTGGGAAGCAGCTCCCTTTCTGCCTCTAAAGGCTGGTGGAAGCGTCTTGGATCCACCAAAAGGGAGAGGTGGATGCTGGAGGGGTTGATGGAGCTGCTCCTCCGCTGCTTCTTATCCAGGAAACCTGGTGGCTTTTGTCCCTCATTTGTGCTTAAAGGTGGGCTGTACCCTGTAGTCAGAGGTGTGACTGGAGTGCACACACTTGTGTAAGTACACACACAGGTGTAGGTAGGCACGTGCACTATATATGTGTGGTGACTCGCTCTTCGTAAATGTAGTTTGGGTATTTCCATGAATTCAGACCTCCAGGCACCTTTGGGAGCTTTGTTCAAAGTAGGTTGGAATTAGGCGGCTGTGTGCTTGTGTAAAAGCCAAGGAATGGCTTTGAAACTCTCTGGTTTTAGACATTAGGACCTAAAAGCCAAAGGAAGGGAGTGTCGAATCTTTTCTAGGCCTCTTCCCACGCATCTCAGCTGATGCCACTACAAGTGTCCTGAAGCCTAGGGTGCTCCCCGGTCTTTCCTAACTCTCACTTCCCACCCAGGTACTCAGCTTGGGCTGGGGCTACAAAGTCCCTCTGTCCTCCTGGTTGGTGACAGCCCAGCACTGGAGAAAGGGAGCCCAGGCCGCCTGGTCAGTCTGGTGTCGCCGGTACCGTGTCACAGGACTGGCATGAGCGGAGGTAAACGAGGGAAACGCAAAGCCCAAGGACTGCAGACACATGAAGCAGAGGTGTTAACCCCAGCTGTGCTATTGACTCATCCCATGTTTGGACTCACAGAGCCTGTGCGAGTTAGTAATGTGAAGGAGAAACTCTGAGGCTGCTCCTGAGCTGAGAACTGGCTCCTCTGCCTCCTCTGCCCTGCTGCAAATGGAGTTGGGTACTTCTTCAAGGAGGTCTCGTGTTCAAAAGTTCAGGGGTAGGTGGGGAACATTCAGATGTCAAGGTGCTTTAAAACGTATAGCTAGCTGAAATGAAATCCATGTCTGTGCATGCAAATTCGGAAAATGCCATCTGTTCATGAGGCATGCTGCAAAAAAAATAGGAACAGGCTGGCACGGGGCTCCTACAAGACTTTCTGATTCTGTTTATTTATTTATTTGCAAGTGATCATTTATACCATCTGGGGCTTTTCAGCGTAGCTGGGAGTAAACTCTGAGAGTCCCAGGGCTCTGCAAACGTGCCAAGAAGGGAACACTGCAAAGGCTCCTAGAGCAAATAAAACAAAGCTAGAAAAGCTGCCCATTGCGACAAGACTTGAGGGGAGACGAATGCAGCGCCTGGGCCTTTTTCTCCCCTCCGAGTTGCTTTGTTTCCCGTTTTGTTTGACATTTGCAATCAAAGCCTCAGCACCTTTGCTTTAGTTTTAATATCTTTGCTTTGGTTCTTGCACGAACCTCTGCAGATGTACACACAACACAAGTTTTTAGCCTCTGGCGCTGACCACTCCCCAGACAAGATGCTTGTTCCCGTACCACAGTACGTGTGATTCTGCAAGTCTCATTTATCACAAAGCAGCAGTACAGACACAAGAAAAGTACAGCGGGAGCCAGGGGCTCAAGACGAGGTTTGGCACATAGTACATCAACAGCAGAAAAGGCTTATTCCGTGAGCTTTCATCACTAGCAACATCTGGGAAGATGAATGTAACTCAGTCACGGTTGCTGCAAATTAATATAAATGCATAACCTGCCAAGTGTGGGACAGAAGTGCTACATTCATTTTTTTTTTTTTTACTTTTTTATTATTTTTTGTGAGAAAACTAGCGTGGTCCTTTGAGACTGTCAGCTTTCGTTTGGTTTCCATGGATGGCTGCGTACCCATAAACTTCAAGGAGGATTCAGGGCTTACAGTACTTCCCTGGGCTGTCCTGGCAGGGGGTTATTAGTAGAGGTGGTGCTGCCCACAGTGTCGAGCTCGAATTCAGCACAGGGCAGCAGTGACCCGCAGTTAGTTCACCGGCCGTAACTAGCAGGGTGGTGGTGACACCTGGTAGATAAGGTAGATGATAGTGGTAGTAGATAAGTGGTAGGTGACAGTGGAAAGTCACGACTTGCTGTAGGAAGCAGTAAGGAATTAACAAAGGAAACCAGTAGAGCCCCATGCCTCAGTCCAGTAGAGCCCCATGCCCCAGCGCTGTGAGGAGGGTTTTCTGGGTATTTCCACACACCCTATGCACCTCACGTGGCAGCAGGGCTCTGCTGCAGGCACCCCGGCCCCGGCGTGCAGGGTGCCGGCGCCGGGAGGCTCTGCACGCCGGGGGAGCAGGGCAGGGTGCACGGGGCGCTGAACACAGGGGGCAGCGTGTGGGAGGGCTGCGGAGGCGGCCGACCTCCCCGCTCCGCCGCGTGCTCCTCCGAGCCGGCGTTCCCGGCAGGAAGCATCCCCGAACCCGGGCTGACCTCTTTCCTGGAGAGCGAGCGAGCCGGGGAAGTCCAAGGCCGAGCCAGGGAGTGAGCTGAGTAAGCAGCATGCTGGGTGGGTGACCGGGGCTCGGTGGCCACACGTCGGCCCGGCAATGAAGACGTATCCATATCGGAAACTTGGATGAGCCATGGAGAAGCTCCCACACGCGCTTCCACTGGAGGCCATAGCGAAGGTAGCACCGATTGCACTGCTGCAGGACTGACCATTGAACCTGCGTAGCAGAAATGGTGAGATAGGACAGGCAGGAGCTGCAAAGTTGTGGTGGGACCATCAGGGTGAATCTCTTCTGAAATGCGAGTCACTAATTCCCACTATCAGACAAATCCAGGGGTGCCACCACACTTGTTGTGCCCTTACTGAGGACCAAATCTCCTTCAGAATCAGACACATCCCAGCCAATTTACTTGAAGTAAGTTCCACATTAGGAGCAGTTTGGCTCTCTTCATACCAGAGTCAATGGCCAACAAAGGTATCTTGTTCTCCCTGCATTAACATGTAAAATTATTTTCAGCATATACAAACTGCACTGACTATGGTAGCAGGACACTATAAGCTTAAGTAATGGTCACAAAGCATGGAATTCCTTAAAAGTATTTATAAATTGCCATAGCAATTAACACATGGCATGTTTAGCTGTGGTGTTAATACCTTAGCCAGAGTCTGAGCTGGTGCTTTTAGACATCGGAGGAGCACATGCTGTTGAACACAGGATTTCTCAGCACGCTTCTGCAATGGGCTGCATTTCTCATCAACCCAAAAAGCATGATCAGGTATTAGAAACCACCAGTTCCACCTGGAGTGGCAGGTCACACAGTGTGTTTGCAATCCCAGTGCACTTGCTGGCTTCATGAGGGCCTGGCATGACAGGGCATCAGCTTTATAGGGTCTCTTTGGGATCGTGGTCCTTGATTCCCAGCGAGCACAGTGTGGCACAGGGACTGAGCAGCAGTGGCGGTGGGGCTGGGAGAAGGAAGAGTTCAGGGCTATATGAATTGCTGCTAGGGCATTTGTAGCATGAACCAAGGGCCAAGACAAGAGGAGAGCAAGAGGTGAAGAGAAAGGGTATGGGGCAGTGTCAGCAGCCCTGGTGCTGTGATGAGGGTAAAGTGTGGTTATACAGCGGTCCTAGGAGGCTAGGGCTGGGGACAGAGAAGATGGTGACAGTGCTAAATCTTGAATATAGTTAGGTTGGGAAGCACTGAACTGGATGGTGCTAAACATAGACATTTAGATCATTACAGTTTTATTTATGTGCACCACGAACCAGTTTTTAGGAATGTTTTTGCAGACTTTATAAAACCTATTGATGCTGCATTTTTTTCGCCTCTTTTTTTGTTCCTAGCTCCAAGATTTAGACTAAACAAATACAGAAAGACACAATCCAAAACTTTTACAATCTTGTCCGAAGTATAATTTTATCAGATTTATTTCCATATTTGTTAGAGAAAGAGCAAATATTCTGTATATAATATGAAAAGCTAGGTCCTCCCATCTTTTTGTAATAATGATAAAAAAGACCAAGAATTTCTAATCCTGGTAGGCAGGACTGTGAACCATTGAACCATGGACATAATGTTCAAGTCAACATCATGTGAGGTAAATACTGGCAGGCTGACATTCATTTCTTTTTATGGCAGGTGTTTTAAGTTTCTTAAGCGATTGGAAGCTTGGCTAACTTTTGAAAAGCCTGTATGAAATGACTTTGAATCCGCGAGGAATGTTTTCATTTTGAAATTTTGTGCTAGTCCAGTTTTAAATCAAACCATAAATTTTAGACATTTCCAGTGAGCTGTAAGGAAGCTCCTTATGCATCCGCCTGGAGATACTGAGCTGTTCTTGTTTTCGCTGCTAGCAGAAACGGTGGAAGTTAACAAGAATGTCTGTTCATTAAGAGGCTGCCAGGGATTCACAGGGTCCAAAGAATCAACACAGACCCATTAGGGATCTTAAACTTACATGTGGTCAGTAAGTATGTATTGAAATGTCTGGACTGGAAAAGCGGAGCTCAGCAAACCAGTCCAGTTCCAGAAGAAACTTCACTGTGTTGAAGAACTGTTTGCCAATCCCCATCTTGGTGTGAAAAAAATGGATTATATAGTCCAAAACTGGCATATGAACAGGGTTAAATTGAGTCCAATTTACACTTTTCTGTTCCTCTCTAGGTAATCATCCCCATGTAAGACGCCTGGACGCTGCAGACTGAACCTGCTTGATTGAGATGTATGTCCTGTTTCCATTCTGTGTTTCCGTGTAGATGTATAGTTTCCTACTTTAAACAAGCAACCCCAATAAAGTTTACAACAAAAAGAAAAACTGATGGCCCCAGTGCGAGTGCGTAGCTTGAGCTTGAACTCTGGTGGGCTTACCGCGTCTGCATGACCACAACGCCGGTGACATCTCAGCAGTTTATGCAGTTGAAAACAAAGCAATTAAGCTCTTTTGGCATGGTATTTCTCACAACAGAAAGAAAGTCTGAAGAAAGGGAGTTAAAAAATGTGTTTTACACTGGAGGCCCATTAGCTCTATTGGTTGGAGAAACGGCTTTGCAGCCTCCACCTGCGGTATTGTGTGCTAGGGATTTATTTTATGCTCTGTTCATCACAACAAACAGACCTCCCTAGTAGCAATGTGCATTCTTATATAAAAGATGATCTGGGGGCTCTGAAGACTTGAAATTCAAATTTGGTCATAACTATTAGAAGGTCAACTAGGAATTCTAGAGCAGTTTGTTTATCTTGATTTCAACCTCCTAGGTCCAAGAAAATACGCTTAATTCAATCCAGGTGACTCTCCATTAAATATAATCTTGTCTTAATTGGTGCCACCTTGACCTCTACTTGTGAAGTCTGTTTTGTGGTGTACAAGTCTAGCTTTAAGTGCTCAAACACACATTTTTCCATCTGATTCTCCATGATTTCATTATGACAACAACACACTTCGTACCAGGCGCTCCGTGCATGTGTGTGATGCAGAGAGGTTTAGCAACAAGGCTGGGATTAAACTGGATAGCAGTTGATTCCTCAGACTGTAGGACACAATGGACTCACTCTGTTACTCACACTGAGTTTAGTGTTATCACGACCTTGATGTCCAGGACCAGGAGAGCCAAGAGGGAGTGAGAACCTGCCATGAGGCTGCCAGATCCTGGCTGTTTCTCCACCCGGTGCAGAGTGATGCCAATGCTGATCACCTGGTGATCTGCATAGCGGATATGTTGTGACTGCTACTCCCTCTTGAAAAGCCTGAGCCTGGCAACTGCAGGTAGCAGGACCCAGACTGAACGTCACTCTTCTCCTCAACAGAGAGGTCTCAGTGACTCATTTCTGCGGTGAAGAGGCAGTCTGATTGCACCCCGTGAGTTTCAGCTTACGCCAATGCACTTTCTTCTTTGAGGTAATTCTGTTACCTTGACAGCCCTATAACAGACTTGAATTTCTTCTAGCAGGGCAGTTTCCAGAAGATCTCAACTTCAGCTAATTATTCCACATTCAGGCAGCTGCTCTAATGGGGGGAGTGAGAGGAAGGCTGATGTGCTGCTGCAAAGTGGTGCACCGAAGAGCGCGGAGAACTGTGTTCAAAGCAGTGCATCAGATGCCTCCTCTTGGCATTGTGGCTTTTAATCTGATCTGGCATCTCAGGCTGATGAAAAGATTGCTCTGAATTTCCATTTCTGACAGTGGCAGAGAAACAGAAGCTCCATTATTCCACCAAGAATCGCGGTTTCCATTTTGGAAAGGAATACTGGCGTTAAGCAGCCTATATCACAGGTAATAGCCAAAAGAAAACTTGTCATGTTTGATCAGTTGTTAGCAGCAGGAGATTTCCTGTGAAATATGGTAAAAAAAGGGACTCAACCACTGACATAAATCAATACACTAATGATATTAAACCTTGGCTCCAATGCTGACTGCCGCTTCAGAGGACTTGAAAACCTGAAGGTCTGAATTATGCCCCGAACCCGTGCCACCGATTCATCTGGCAACATTTACAGGTGTCACAGCAGTGCTTTGCCAGCTATGAATGAAAGGGAAGTACTGACAGATCGCAGCAAGCTTTAAATAGATAAAAACTGGATATAAATTTATGTAGAGTGCTTTAAAGCAGGTATGATCTGGATTGAGCTGTGGGCTAGCATGTCAGGTACGTTACACACACACAGGATGTTTGAAGGCTTTCAGGTAAATGAGATGAGAATCAGTACTATTAAAAAAAATCTGTACCATATGGCATAAGGAAGCCTAGCTCCGTTTGACACAATTCACAAACATATTCATTTTCAAGCTAATATAAAGAGTATTTTACATGCAGAGTTTTGCATCTGTGTTTTGCACAGCAGAGGGCAGGTATTTTGACTTGCTTGCAAAGCCACAGCTGCTGAAATGATGTGACATTGTGAGACAGCTTACATTTAAAATGGAGACAGGAATTATTGTTTGGGCCACAGAGAAAATACAAAATTGAAATTGCTCAAGAAGGGAGAATGCACAGAGAAAGAACACGTTGTTCCAACATTGGTGTATTAAGCCATGTTCAAATACGGATTCTAAAATGAAGATCTGTATCTGGATATTGATAATCCTACTTGACATCTTGGGGTAAACTGAGTAATTAAAATCATAATTTTATTGCATAAAAGATTCCCATATGACTGCCCAAGAGCCACATGCACTTCATGAGCCAAAATCTGCAGTCTTCAGCATCGCTCTGCTGTTCTGAGATTAAGCATGTGCCCCTTTAAGTCAACGAGGTGAAATTTTAGTACAGGAAAGAAAGACCTGATGTCAGAGATACATGAGAGAAATGTGAGACCTGCTAAATATTGTGAAAAAGAGCGTAAGGGAGATTGCAAGTGTCCCTGAGGAACACTGGCACAGGAGGCCCTGTTTTGAGAGTAGGTTTAAAGGAGTCAGTTTAACTAGTTAGTGTTGGCTGAACGCATGCTGTGATGTGATTTGAATTTTTCATTTTTTTTAAATCTTAGATGGGAGGGAGGGGGTAATGACTGGAGAAAAAGGCTGAAGGGATGGTCAGGACTGACACGCATCACATTGACAAGACATGGCCAAGACATGACAAGACCTTCTCCAATGGTTGTCTCTTGACAGGAAAGGGTAGGACCCTTGTGATGTTCCTACCACGCAGGTCTGGAGAGAGAGCCCATTTTTGGAAAACCTGAGACACGTTCCCTGTCCTCTGACTCCAAAGCTATGTAGCTCCTAGGTAGAGGTGGTGAAATGAAACTTCTTTCACAGTAGCTTTGGCTTCCACGCTCCTCTTCAAGACAGACATCTTTATTAGTGCTCTCAACCAGCAGTGGTGTCAGCACATTAGTGGCAGCGGCACCTATTAGTGTCTTCATGAGAGTGAGGATTCTTGATGTCACCACTAAGTCCATTGGGGACATTGCATCCTTGTAATTCAGAGCTGACTCTCTCGTGAACATGAAAGGGGTGGCAGTGTGCCAGCTAGCAAGGAATAAGCACATTACTTACCTCAGCCATGATAATTTGCTTAAATAATAAAAATACACTGGTGCAAGGAGGAAAAAATTAATGCACTGATAAACACAAAAGAAGAGAACAGGGAAGTACTGAGTAATATATAAACATCCATCTTTTTGGCAGCACCATTTTCAGTTTCTGATATTTTAGGCTGGTGGAAGCTTTGATCGATATTTACACTTCACTCAGTCAAAAGAAGCACAGCATTATTTGAATATGATTTAACAGCCAAAAAAATCATGGCACTGGATGGCAGCAAAAAAAAAAAAAAAAAAAAAAAAAAAAAAAAAAAAAAAGCTGATGCATATGTCTTCACAAAGACATTAAGTGGCTATTCCAGAAGCTTAATTTTATCAAGGAAGGAGGAGAAACTCTTTGTACATCACACAAGATATTCCTGATTCAGTGATGTAAAGAGTTACTAAAACCAGACCTCTTGTGTAAATTTCTGAATTATTCACTGTTCATGTCAGACTCATCTTTTTAAAAAAATTTCCTTGTGTAAGTAAAGACTCACAAAGATGTGAATGGTAGAGTTTATCAGAAAATGGCATTTATTGCCCATAAAAATATTATTACTACTACTACTATCAGTATTTTTATTATTGCAAAAGCGCGACTTTGTCTCCAAACAGCAAAATTTTGTCTGGAAAATATCATTTTCTTTATGGGAGAAGTGTCAAAGCGCCATACGGGAATTGCAACGGGAGTGTTTCTGCCAGCTGAGCCAGTGGACAACATCATTCCTGCTGCACCTACATTTCCTTCTTGCTGCCTCATCGGCCTCCTGGCTATTGTGAATGATAGGAAGGATAAGAATGATTAATAGGAAATCACTGACTGGGCTCAAAGTATATATTCAAAAATTGTTGGATGCCAAAGCTATCTTAGGATCCTAAAACTATTTTTTTTAATTTGGAGAGTATATGTTATTTTGTAAAAATCTAGCACCACAAAAAGACTATTCTCTCAGTTCGATGCTAGAAAGGGCTCTGCAGTCAAATAGCACTGCTTTTTAAAATATTGCAGCTAAATTCCTTCTTACCCCGAGGAAGGGGTAAGAAGAGAGAAAGAAAAGGGGAGTCTGATATAAGAAATCATCTATACAAGCTAGAAAAGCTGCCAGAGACAATATTAGTCTATTATAGAGTGTGATATGGAAACACTTGCATTCCTCTCCTAGTTCCTGAAAAGCAATGAAACAGAAAAAAATAGAGACAAAGAAACTCAGCCTCAAAAGCCAAAGCCAAGGGTGGTATTTTCTACTCTGTGGTAATTTCCCGGCTTACACCAGCTCCCAGCTTGATCCCAGTGCCACGGGACAGTGAGCTGCAGTCACGGCATCGCCACTATCCCACAGCCTGTGAATCAGGGACACTGTGTCACCACCAGGAAACAGGAACCTGTTGAAAGAGATGTGCTCTGCAACCGGAGCCGTCATCAAGAGGGTTGCAAATTTTAACCACATTAGTGACTAAAGTACAGCAAAGCAAACTGTCAGCATAAGCAAGTAAAGGGGAAAAATCCAGAGGGAGGCGAACTATTGCAGTGATGATATTTCCATGGTTATGTGAGGCTGGAGAACAGTACATACCTTGTTGTGGGATATAGGCAAACAACTATGATTTGTTTTCATTACATTTTGAAAGATGTTTGCTGGGATGGATCATGTCATTAATGGCAAGAAAAGTTGCCTGTACTTACTGCACTACGATTACCATGCAGCTAACTCAGGGGTTTCTAGTTTCTTCTCCAAACCGCATGGAGTGCCTTTGCTCCAGCAGCTTTTATTAGCTAGCCAGCAATGTCGGTGTAAGTGTTCTACAATATGTCATGGGTTACCTGGAATACCTGAGTCACTTTATATACGTTTAGTTTTTTGAGGGTTCAGTTTGAATGTTATCATGTTAAGATGTCACCAGAGGGATTTATTACTATAAATATTTTTCTTATGACTCTTTCTCAATGCTTGTTTGACAGTGATAAAAATCAAACTGACATGTGTCCATTGTGTGGTAATGCACTTAATCCATGCCTTGTCCCTTGAGTCCATAATCTGTAGGCTGCATTGCATAAAGGAATGGCTTTTACAATACTCCAGTTTTTATAAAGCAAACATTCATGGATTAAGGGTGCATTTCTCTACCGATACATGTTGGCGCACCTACTCCTAATTTCCACTGCAGAGGCCAAGAGAGATTTGGATTGGCAAGAACATGTAGCTGTACTGACATATAATGGTATATTGGCGCTATATCTGGAGGGTTACCTGAGGTCATCCCGAAGCCAAATCCATTCTTGTCCATCTAGGAGGCCTCAACAGTAGGAAGACTTAACTTGAAGCGTTTTAGTACTGTCTGTGTTGAGGCATGTCCAGTGTGTTAGTAAGCTGTCTGTGTACCTTGGGGAGGTCAGGCCAGTTTTACCTGGACAGACAGACTTTCACAGGCTGCGTGTGAGGAGCTCACGTGGGCAGGAGGTGGGAAGGTCTGCAAGCCTCTCCTGCATTCACATCTGTGTCTGCCAAGGCAACATCCCCTGTCCAAAGAATTCAGAGCACGCACTTACACGACTAGCTGGGGAAAAAGGGCAAAAGCTGTGGCATCTTTACTGAAATAAAAATGACTTGTGCAATTGAAATTAAGTGAGGTCTTGCTCTCCCGGCATGCACCTACAGTTCCAAAACACATTCACTCCAGCAGCCAAAGCAAACACCATACCAAAGAACCATCTCCATCACAGGCCAGTGCTCTGGAAGCACCAGTGACAGTGTCAAGGGCTGACATGAATGGCTGAAAGATAACTCACCTGACCTGCTGTGTGGAAATGTATGTGAAAATATGTGTGCTCATGAATAATCCTTCCCCAAAATGTGGCTTACACCAATCAACTCGTCCTTAAGATATCACTGGATTCAAAACAGTCGTGGGTCTAACTTCTGGATTTGATTCAGATCAAATGTCAGAAATACAAGTGGATGATTTCTGTCTTTGGAACTAAAATTTGTAACAGATCATGTGTCGGCACTGCCGAATGCAGCTGAGACCCCTATTTACGTGCACGTTTTGTATCCTGGAACAAACGCAATCTGCTTCCTCTGCCATGTCTCACAGGTAGCACATTCATACCTGAAGCGCTCTTTTGTTGTGAGACTTGAAAGAAGCCCCACAGTTTATGTAGTGCATAAAATACGCCTATGATCTTTAACAGGTCAGTTTAAGCAACAAATAAAAAGGCAGCAACTTCCTCATAACCCAGTGTGAGTAAAGAGGGTGGAGTCCCTTTAAAAGGTGGAGGTGCTTTAGAGAGCCTTTCAGCAGCCTATTCAGGAACCATCCAGAGACAAGATCAAACCTGTTGATTTACAGGCCAAACGGTTCTCACTTGTGACACATGCTGCAAGTGGGAGATTGTTGCAGCAAAACGATGATGATCTAATCATCACTGAGCAGATGGTCTGCTTTTTCTGCATGTAGATCTAATTGCTGTCATCCTCATCCTATATGGACTAGAGGGGCTGCACACGGTATGTGGGACTGTGAGTCAAGGGGGCTGCAAATCTTTGGACTAAAATGGGACACAGAGAGAATATGATGCTTCATTGCCAGATGAAATTTAGTGTGGCAATCATCACATGAGCCGCAAAGACCAGTTAGTCAGTACTGTCTTTCCCATGCCACCAATGCCCTTCCAGAGAGCATCAGCAATGGGGAAACCGGGAAGTGTGGGTGTGATCTTCTGGAGGACACATAATTGCTACCTTAGGGGCTCTTCCTCCTGTTAGAAACACTCTTAAACCTGAGCTTACCCGTGTTCAGCAAAGGACTGAAGACCCACCTCTTTGTTCAGGCTTTTTGCCAACTCGCCTCTCTGATAATTATAACTAATAACAAATGTGGAGTTCTTGGCAGGTTTGTAGCATACTGGCAAACGTTTCTACTTGTTTTTCTTTCAAAGCTGAAGTACTTCAGGAGTTCACAAAACGTTTCTTTCTAAAATCAGGGGATTGCACTGCTTTTTGTGTTAAAGCCTGTGAGTGCTCCAAATGTTCAGAATAAATAAAAAATAAAACAGTAATCCCACTCTTTGCATTGAGGAATATAATTGATCCTGTGGACTGTTTTTACCACAGCAAGGTCTGTCTGCCTGTTGCCTGACGCTATACCCTTTATATCTGTATTCCTGATCCTGCAGCAAGTCTGTACATCTCAGGCTGAACCAGCACCAGAAGAACCTCCATATGAACCTGGAACAGAGACTGCAGGTCTTCACTCTTCAAATAAAGACAAATTAATTGTGGTCTTTTCTTAGAAGCGCTTTCTTATCAGTCGAGATGTTGACATCCATTTCTACACTGAACTAATACTTTGTTCAGCAAGAGTTGTTATGTGGAGGGAGGGGAGAGGAAGGAAAACTTTTTTATGAAACAATAAACTGTGGAGAAATGTACATATACATGTTCCCACACCTCTATACAAGTATGCTTTACATGGTAGTATGTCCTAATCAACATCTCCCACTCCTTTTCACTGAAAAATGACTGGAGAAATGTCTGCATTTCTAAATCATCACTACCAACCTTCCATTACAGAAGTATCATGTCATTCATGCATGGAGACTAGTCCACAGACAGCTATGCAGCCTCTTTGCAGACGGCTTGATGTTCAGCCTACTGTTAGTTTCAAGTTTGATAATAAAGTCCCACTTTGAATATAGAGCTGCAGCTCACAATAACCAGAATTGTAGCTGCACTTCTGTATTAAAAGGCCCATCTCTCTTGGTGACCTTCCACATCAGCTTTTCCCTTTGGAAGTAAAAAAAAATTGAAAATGAGGTATGTCTTTATGGTGGAGATTCTGTGCTTTATGAAAGCAATCTCCTTAAGATCTTTTCCAATATCTGTCTGATTGTAACGTTCTATTTAAACAAACTAGCAAGCCTGTCAGAAATGGTACTTATTGCAGGGCAAGAGGCTTTTGACCTTTTGTGTAATTATTCCCAGCTCACCCTTGGAAGTCTGCATTACTCTGAACTGAATTTGTGGCATTGTGTGGTGCAAAAAGGAACGGAATTATATCCATTAGTAAATTTGTACTGGAACGAACAGTAAATGTCAAGACTCTTAATTGCGCTTTCTATAATGGCTTCCAAGCTTACTAAGGAACAATCAAAGCTATTAGTTATGAGTAGGTAAACATTTTAAGGATATTTTTTGCCAGAAGACTCTTCACTTCTATTTGATGAGTCTTTGTACGTGACTTAATGTAAAGTTATGAAAGAGTAGATGTGTTTGTGATAAAATTAATGTGGAGACTTTTATGAGAACATTCAGGCCTACATACTTAAGGTTTCAAAGTATTAGCTGTAAATCTTTCTGCATTTTTCTATACCCTAGCAAAGTCTTTTCTCACACTAGAGAACCTCAGATACATTCTTACCTATTAATGCACCTTCCATGCCAGACTTTCCCCTGTTGGGTACTGCTGCTTCACCACTCAGCACTATGAAGTAGACGCTGTACAAGTGCTCTTCCATCTGAAGTTGATTCAGTGTTGAAGAATCTGTCATTTTCTTTTCTACAATAACATCTTTTTCTCCCATATCTGCAGCAGAAGCAATATACCATAAGTTTCTTCCTTTGGGAATGTCTTAACCAACATTAAATCGAAAGCTAGGGAGAGGGAAAACACTATAGCAACTCGCAACAGCTCCTCAAAATTGTGTGTTATCAGACCAACAGAAACGCGTCATTACCAAAGACTATGGACCTGTTCAAAGGAAAAGATAAAGTAGTTGGCTGCTGCAGCCAGATTGGTTATGATACAAGGATTCTGCAGTCAGCAGGACAAAAGGGATTCATGTGCTTAGCATCAGATCTAGGTCAGATCTCAGCTCACACATAACCACACGTGCATTTAAGCTGCACAAAAGGGAGGCAGATTTCAGCAGGACACAAATCTCCAGAGAAGGAGACTCCACAGCCTCTCTGGGCAGCCTGTTCCAGGGCTCTGGCACCCTCACCATTAAGAAATTTTTCCTCAAGTTTCTTTTGATACTTTAGCTTCTGGCCGTTTCCTCTAGTTCTATCAGTGGCCACCACAGAAAAGAGGCCGGTACCATCCTCCTCCCTGCCTGCCTTGAGGTACTTATAGACACTGATTGGGTCCCCTCTCAGCCTTCTCTTCTCCAGGCTTAACAGGCCCAGCTCCCTCAGCCTCTCCTCACAGGGCAGATGTTCCAGGACCCTGATCATCCTTGTGGCTCCAGCAGCTCCACATCCCTCTTGTACTGTGGGGCCCAGAACTGGACACAGTGCTCCAGATGTGGCCTCACCAGG
>JAWLRI010000839.1:2061356-2114119 GCA_034781795.1 Crypturellus tataupa | reverse complement strand
ACAGAAGCGAAGAAGGCATTCAGCAACTCTGCTTTTTCTGTGTTGTTCGTAACCAGGGTGCCCATCCCATTCACTAGAGGACCCACATTTCCCCCGATCTTCCTTTTACTGTTAATATATTTATAGAAGTTTTTCTTGTTATTTTTAACATCCCTTGCCTTAGCTTTCCTAGTTGCATCTCTGCATTCCCTGACTATGCTCCTGTATTTTTCCCAGGGGGCCTGTCCTTTCTTCTACATTCTGTATACTGCCTTTTTCTGCTTGAGCATTGCCACAAGCAATCTTGTACCATCAGAGACATTCAAGGGTATCCAACCTGGCTGCCAGCTTTTGTTCCAAAAGTGGAAGGGGTGTCCTGCAGGTCCAGTTTCACAGCTGCCAGTTCCACACAGTCCATCTACTTGCCCATATTTAAAACACTGTTTAGAGCCTTGCAGGAGACTTTACTCAGAGTAAGCATAAAGTTGTCATCCCGACTGAGAAAGTCACTGTGAATGAAGACATTGACATCAAGAATGCTTGTAACTGCGGGTATGGAAAAATTAACCATCTCTCATAGGCATCTCTCTTAGTATTGCAGCTAAGTGCAAGCATCTAATCTGGGAGAGAAGTCTGTCTGTACTTCAGATGCCTGGCTAACAAATTGCAGTCAAAGAGCCTCATAAATGGCGTTGTTACAAGCATTACCGACGCAGCAATGTGCTTCACTCAGCAGAGCCAGTGAGGTTTTGTGGAAGCAAGCCAGCGTGACACAATTGAGCACAAGTTTTAGAGGTTCCTCTTTCTCCTCTTATAGTGCAGTGGTAGTTTTGGAAATCCTTTACAAGGAAGAGCAATCATGCTGTCTTGCAAAGAGCCTGAAAAGCAAACAGAGACTTATAAATGACTCAATGAAGAACGTAATGATGGCCAGACTAAATAGCCCTTGTGGTCATCTGGTTTTATCCTTCCAGCAGTGGCAGCACAAGAATATGAGGGTAGAGCAATCATACAGTGATACTCTCTTTGGTATTTAAAAGCCTTGGTTAAGACTTCTCACTGTTTTACTGTACTAAATTCTAAAATTACTTTAAAAAACTCTCCCAGATAATCCGTATTTAACTTTAAGCACATGGACTCCTTAGCACGGCAGTGGGTCGGTCGCGTGGAACCGCAGCAGTGCTCGAGGCAAGGATTTCCTGGAGCAGCGTGCCTGAACATCCAGTGTCACTGCAATGTCACAAGGAAATTCCTGTGGTCCTTGTGATGAACCTTCTTACTAGCTGTTGTGGAGAGGCAGACTGCTCCAGGAGGGGAAACCTTTCCTCCCATAAAAGCAGCCACTCCAGCAGTCAAAGGTGGCATTTCCAGAAGTCCTCACCCTTGCTCAAGTTGCTTTCATTAGAGCCAGCTGGCGTTTCAACGTCAACATCTGCAAGATCAGTTCTAGGCCAGCTCTCTATAGACTGGATTAAAGTAACTGTGCAGTGTTATACAGCAAGCACAAAAGTTACTCAGATATGTCATGGTTTTTCTCTGCAAATAGCTGGAGTAGAAAGGGACTGATGGCTGTGTACTTAGTCACTGGTTTGAATTCACTTTACTACTTGGGTGAGCTCATAAATAAGAGAAGTTAAACAAAATAAATAGGTACTATACCCCCACACAAGGTAACCCCAGAGGGTGCTGCTATATGAAACACTGAACAAAATAATTAAAAAAATCAGAATTTTATTTATTTGAGCATAGCTGGATAAACAAGGTGGAGAATAGATTGTGCTGATGCTCAAGCCTGCATCACAGGAACAATAATCAGCCTTTTAATTACTTTCCTTTGTAGTCAGCTTAGATCAATATCAACTTCTCTGTTTGTTTTATTTGAATTATATTATTTTTCTTTTTTCTCAAGGTAGGACATTGCGTGACTGTGCAGGTACAGGAATGGAGAAAAGATCCGAAGGGTTTGGCAGGTGAATGTTGAATGCCTGTTGGAAGCGACACGTATACACCTCCCCCCTCCAACTTTCAGAAAATAGAAAGGAGATTTATGGTGTATACATTTTTGACAGAACAACAAAAAATAAGACCTGAACAAATAAATCTTTGACTTGTTCCCACCTGTAAAAGGGAGCCTCTCCAAACTGAGGAAACTGCAAATGATTCATAAACACAATCAAGGAATAATGAGGTTTTTATGAGAATTGCCTATCTAGGGATCTGGGCTTGAATGTCCAGGCCTGCAGTCCTAAAATAAACTTTATATACCAACATCAGGAGTGTGGAAACAGGTAAAAGAGAAATATCTGAAAGTTATCTTCAAGTAGACCTCTTCTCTGTCCCCATTAGCTATTTCCACCTTCAATCTGGCGACAGCATTCAATATAGCAGAAACATCTACTGTACGCTTCCTAACTACGGAGATCATTTAATGGAAAGATAAAGTTCTCTGCCTGGTGACTTAATACCCTGCTCACGTTAGTGACTCTGACCCAGTTGTAACCTCCCCCTCCCAGAAGGACAGAGGAGTCCAAAATAGGACTGAGAGAAACTTTAGGTGCATCTGATCCAAAAAACAAACAAACAAAGTCCCACACCTGCTTAGCTAACCTTGCCAAGCTCACTAAACCTGTCCAGTTGCTTCCTGTTTGACCTGAGAGCTCCCTGAGCCCCGGCATGCCTGGGCAAGCCTTGAAGCTCCTGTCTGAGCGGTTTTGGGGCTCAGCTCTGCCCGTCAGCACACTGGGGTGCAGAGGCCGACACAGCAGCAGGGTCTGAGGTAGAAGTTTCAATGCACGTGGCCACAGGCACATCCACGATGCGCGTGGCAGTCCTGATGCACTCACTTGCACACTCTCCACATAAGCACCTGCAAGTTCAGTGGGGCAAATCCTGGACTCCAGTGCCCGCAGCTGAGGCAGTCAAAAGCTCTACTTGGAAGTGTTGAAGGCTTTTGTAGGATCTGCCCTTTTGTGCCATTGCAACTTCACTATTTAATTTATTTGAGCTATAGTAATCCACCTAGAAGTGGTCATTTTTAGGCAACTGGTCCATATTAACTATTTATTCCGACAGCTACAAGCAAATGAAATGAGAAAAAACTTTTAGACTTACTTTCTGCTCTGTTAAAATGTTAGCAGTACTGTATGCAGATGTCCCATTTTGCAACACTATGCAAAATGCTATTTATTATGTAGACTACTGGCTGCAGAACAAGTGCAACAGGAAAAACAGCAATCTAAACAGTTCCATTTCACTACATTTATTTGGGCAAACACACACACACAGAAAAGTCTGGGCAAGCTTTGCCTCTCAGAGAAATTCTCAAGCTGAAGGCCAGAGAGCCAAGATTTCATTAGCTGTCATGCTGAAAGAGTTGTTGCTATGCTGAAAAAAAGTTGGAAACCCACATCCAATTGAAGATATTTTGCTGTTCCTCCATGAAATGTCTAGCAGTTCCAGTTTTAAACTTGGTGAAAAATTGCTCAAAACTATGTCATTTCCCAATATTTATACGAAGATTTGAATGCACAGTAGTACAAAAAATGCAAGTCAATTTTTTTGTTTCAAAACTTGATATCTTATCAAAATGCAGTTACTGTTACTCAGGAAGTTCAGCTTTTTCCTCCCAGAAATATTGCATTCTGGATCAAAACTAACTGCAACTCTTGCTTTTAGAAGCATCCTGAACACTGTAAATTCCAAGAGAAAAAAAAAATGATTTATTTAATACATTGTGAAATTTATTAAATAATTCAATTAATTAAATAACTGTGCAAAAATAAAATCTGGTAAGAAGTTTTGGGTTCTACTTATTATACTTCTCTTTCTCATCCACTTTTCTTCCTCATCCTACTGTGTATGGACAAATGCAGAAGCGTTGTTACAGTCTTCTCAAAAAAGTCAGATGATATAGCTTTGGTTACTGCAGTCCTGTTAATGAGTTAAAAGACAGAAGAGTCATCCCCTGTTCTACTAAAAACTGTCAAACAAATCTGTAAGCCTTCTGAGGTGACGATTAGTTGAGAGAGAGCAGAAGGGGAAGTTGTCAATATTGCAGTAGATAGATGATGCCCCATGCAAATATCCAAATCCTAGTGGCCATGAGACTTGCTTTGTACATCTCTGTCAGTATATTAAGCACCTTGATTACTGACAGATATATGCCAGATAAGACTTTAAAGAAACAAATCAGTATACTAAAAAAATAAATGGAAATGTAATAACTCCTTTTTGTTTTTTTCCCGTGAAACAGAGGGAAGTGGAAACTATGCTCATGTAGGCCCTAATTGTTCATTAGCCTTATGTGTAACTGTAAGAAACCTAAAGTAACAGAAAATGCTTTTTTTCCTCATTTTTTGCTGAATTATAATAGACTTCAATAAAACTTATGTCTTACACGCCTTTTATAGTGAAATGTGTAAAATGACTCAGAAAACCCACAGAAGGGAGATCATTCTAATGGTAAAATATTCCCATCTGAGCTAATAGATTCAAACTCAAGAAAAGAAATACTCATGGAAAAAAATAGGTCAAGTAAGACCAGCTATATGCAGATGATGAAGTTGTGAATAGCGAACTAAGAAGGTTAGATGTGCTCAACAGCTGTTTTTCTTCTCTATTTGGAAAGATGCTGCAAGCTATGTCCATTGCATACAATGTTGTGGAGGGAACAGAAGAAAATATGGAACGGGAAAAAAAAATATGTCTGTAACTGCAGAGGAGAGAAGGCAGCATCTGTTGGATAATTTGCACCCAAGAGTCATGAAGAAATTAGCCAAGCTGGTCTTTGAAGGTCTATGGCTAACTTTTAGCAAAGCTAGAAAACTGAAGGAAGGAATTCTCCAGTTTTAGAATATTGTTAGTACTGGTCTGGTGTCTGAAAATAATGACAGGGATGATACAGATGACTATACTCACAGTATTGGGTAAGAATATTAGACCATGGGTTTTGGACTACAGAGAAAAACAAATTAAAAACTTATAGTGTTTTCATTGGAAGGTAGTACGGGTATACTCAGGAACTCTAGAAACAAAGGCACAAAGAAATATCTTTATTTTTTTCCCAAGGAAGAAAGGATTTACACTGGATATACCATGGCTTATGTTAGACCCTTTTAACAGTCAATGAGGAGAGAGAGACATCTCTAGAATTCCCTTTGAAAAAACAACTGAGTCAAGACACTTTATGGAGATACCAGTGTTTAGTTCTTTTGTATTAAGTCCAAGCCTTCAGTCTAATCAGGATCTAAAGTTAGATGAGGTTGTCTGTGGCCCAAAGATTCTGGCATTAGCTTAGAAAATTTGGAGCTCAGAGAACTGCAGTGACAGTGATGCTGGGATATAAAAAAATGCCCTGCCCATCGACACGGCAATGACAAGATTACTGTGATACCAAGCCTGCTCCAGTGTCTGCATTTCCAGCAGGATGTGGAAATACCAGTGTAACTATAAATGGGACCTTCAGATTGATCCAAGGATTGGGAAACAAACCTTTACTAAGGCTTAAGATGCACAACTTTCTAAATCACTGAAGACAAGAGGAGAGCTCATTCATCGCATAAGCTCGTTGTGTGTATGGTGAGAGCTGAGAGCCTTGCTGGCAAAGGCTAAACAAGAGCTAATCGCTTGACGTTCAAGTTAGGCAAGGCTGACCTTGAAAATAGATGCATTTTCCTGGCAGTAAGGATAGCCAAGTAACAGATTATCTTAACAAGAGTGGCAGTGGATTTAGAGTCTCTTAAATAAGATCAACAATATTGCTAAATGATGTGCTTTAATCCAGAAACTGGATGCAAGTTGGAGGCGACTTCTTGAGGCCCTGGAGTCAGCAGATCTGTGAAATGTGTTTTTCATTCCCCTCCTTTCTGAGCCATGGTGGAAAACAGGAAACCGGGCATTTACCTCAACATTCTGGTAACGTCTGCATTATGGGAGACATTTGTAATGTATCTCATATGTCAGTCACATCTTTTGTAGGTTACTGCAAAAGATTTCCAACTTCTTTGTCCAGATATATTGGTACACTTTCTTACATTTTCCTTGTCCTGAACCACTCCACTTTTGCCCCAGCTGGAGGAAGGACATCCATCAGTGTTCTCAGCTGCAGTAGATGTGTTAGATGCTCAGGAGCGAACTGATCACCTGGTTCAACTCAGGGCAGACACTAAAATGGCTTTCCTACTCTTTACCTGCAACATTTATAACATGATTTGATTCATCCTTAGCACACTTCACATTCTTTAAAATGGTGCTTATTTGGAAAAGGACATGAGGAACCAGGTCTTTAATAAGAACAGCTTGAACAAAATTGCCAACAAATTAGTACCATCATTCTGCCATCGTCATCTGCTGTACTGTCTGCCAGCTACTCCCAATTAAAAATATCTTTTAGCCAAGAAACGATGATGAAGTGGAAGCCCTGAGACAGTGCACAGCTGCACCCTGGCTGCAATATAGGCCTGCCATGCTATGCTGTTTCAGCCGTGCAAACCTGAATAGTGACCCACAGGTCAGGGGAAAGAAAAAATAAGTCAATTAATTCATGTAGCTCTTCACTTTGCTGATGTTGGAGTCCTCTGAATGTCACTTTAGTAAACATACACTGTCATTATGCGTGGTTTTGGCTCACCATTTTTTGTGAGGTAATGCCCTCTGTAATCGTTATACATTAGCAATCATAATAAAGGAAAACACTTTATTTGTCATGTTACATTGCCTGCAATCTATAGCTGAACATTAGTTCATCTCAGCCACTTTGAGGCACCTGGGACTGTTTGCATTACTATGAGAATGAGCTTGACTGAGTATTTTGGAAGCCCCCAAAGGATGTGATCTCTGAACTCGTACCTTTCTTTAAATACTCCCCCCAGGCATCTGACTGTTGCGTCGTTTGAGCCTTACTCGTTTTAACTATTGCTGCAGAGTGAGCCGGATCTGAAATCCAGAGGAGTGTTTGTGCAGCACAAAGATCAAGAGGGTTAGTGCAGTTCTCCCCTGAGTCGCATAACAATATTTACTTCGCTTTCAGTGGCACTGGGCAAGAAGCTGGCAGCGATGAAAAGGCCAGCTCCACTTGACTGAATTTCTGAAGTAATGGAAATTTTGTTTTCAAACTCCGGACTTGGGATGGGTCCAGCCAGACTTTCAGAACAACACAGGCAGGGAATTATTCAGAGGGAGAGCGATCCTTTGCTGGAGCGAAGGAGCAGGGTCCTGCTGAAGCCAGCAGAGCTCCTGCTGTCTGTGCCACCAGAGCAGCTGGTCAGGGGACTGAAGAGGAGCTCCTTCTGAGAGCCACCGGCCACCCTTTTGCATAGGTAGCTTGTTAGCTTTATTTTTCATATGCTGTGCCAATCCACTTTAATTACATTGATTTAATTATTTATCTATTGAGTCAGGTACACGTGCCTGATTATTTTGCCTGGTACTGATCTCAGGATAATAGGTCTATAACTTTTTGGATCACTCCATTAACCCATGGTGGCATTAACACAATGTTTAGGGTGGGATGGGGAGCTGTTGTTATTTCTGTTGCAGAAGGAAAAAAAGAGCATGAGATATTTCAGATTGCTCCTCAACTTTTCATTTTGCTATTCTTTTTTTCAAGTGATCTAGTCCTGCAACTTAAGAAATGCATTTTACTGTCTTTCCTAATTACTGATAGGATAGGAAGTAATTCATCCTCAGGGGGTGATATGGTTATGCAGTGGAAGAGTAGGATTTATTGACTTGCTCTGGCTTATTTTGTATTTTGAATTTGTCTAAGTATTCAGCCACTTCTAGCCATGCGCATCAAGAGATCTCCTAGAAAGCCAAAAGTCTTAAGAATTCATTTCCCCTCTTTTTTGTTTTAAATCTGTATGAAGCTCGGTGGTTATCTTGCATGTGAGAATATCAGCAGCTGAAAAGGTAGCACGTGTCAGCTTAGACTTTACCTGTGTGAGGGTGCAGAAGAAGTACTCTGGAGTGATGGCAGAGTACTCTGACTCAGGACTGTGTTCTATACCGAGCTTTTCTCTTTTTTTTTTATAATGTGTTAAAATTAATTTGCACTTCAGCTTCAGGCTTCCAAAATGGCTGGGTTTTAGCCACGGTACTTACCACCTCTTATTTCTCATTACCAGCCATTAGCAAATGCCAGCTGTCACATTCTTCCCTTGCCGCGCCGTGACGCGCGTTTCTGCTCTCCTTGGCCGTGAATTGGCCCGTTCTGTCCTGAGCCGTCCAAGATGTCACTTATCTCCCATGCTTGGCAGATGGGCAAGACTTCTTCCAGAAGACCCCTCCGACAGACTCTTACTGAAGCTGTCACATCCCCTGCCCGACCCTCGGCCGTACAACATGTGCTTCTGTCTAAGGGCTCTTGCCATGTATTTCGATAACTGCTTTCCGCAGCTTGGCGTAGGACTCATATTCTTCGTGATTAATTGTGAAATGTAACAGATGGGATTGCAAAGTCCCCAAAGACGAGGAAGTAGACATTTTCCGTGGTTTCCATATAATCATACAGGGATGCTAGTGACATGAGAAATTGCTTGAGACTTGCAAATCTTTCAAGAACACCTGCAAAAAGGATGTTTATTTTTTGTTTCAAAAGGTAACATGAGCCTCTATAACTGTTATCCATATTGGGCTGTAAATTCAACCCTTTGATTTTAAAAAATGACCTTAGGGAGAACTAGCCACCCTAAAAATTGTGAGCTACACAGAGTACAAACTTGAAACAATAATGATCTAAAATAAAAGTCACTGATATTTCATTGATTTTCACATCCAAGTGCAGAAACACAACCAAGTCTTGTCAGTTTGCCTTATTACACCTTGTTATAAGGGTGCCAGTTTTATATCTCTTCTTCGGCATGCTCCAGTAATGACCAGTGTGACTAACGACGCAGATATTTCACCTTCCTGAGCAGCTTTGAAGTCATCACAAGCTCTCCCTTGCTAGTATTATTGTGCATGGCATCTATGCTGCACTAAACTGTGTGTGAAATATTTTCAGCATAGAGTATAGACATTTGAGACTTACTTAAAAAACTCATTAGAATAATATCCAAATCCTATTTTTAAAAGGAATGTTTACCTGGGGCTCCTGGCCAAATTCCAATCCCACTAATCCTGTTTCATCAAAATAAATTATCAGCTGCAGGTTTACTTGGACAGAGTATAATTTTTTGGTTTTTGCCCCACTTGGGTAGGTAACGTTGCTTCGAGCTGTTAACAGTAGCTACATTTCACTGACAAGCATAAATCAGGGATGATTTTGCAGGGAAATGCAGACCAGGATGCTTTAGACCTTGGTCACATCTGGATGTGA
The DNA here is from genome assembly GCA_034781795.1 of Crypturellus tataupa. Lineage (NCBI taxonomy): Eukaryota > Metazoa > Chordata > Aves > Tinamiformes > Tinamidae > Crypturellus > Crypturellus tataupa. The sequence continues at coordinate 2,104,824 of JAWLRI010000839.1, read as the reverse complement.
TATTTGACCCGTTTTGCAGGTAAGCAGGCAAAACAGGTTCTGTAAGGACTAGCTGTGGACATGATGATTAGTGTATTCGGCAGGTTAGGGCTGCAGTCCCAAAGCAATTTCTGAGGCACATGTAGTTTCTGCTTAGGAGATGGTCTTGGTAGTAGTTACATGTGGAATCAATTTTATCTACATGCCAGTTCCTGTTAGCTAAATTGGATTAATCACACGAATGAAGTTATATCCAGGCTTGTGGTGTGGACTTCAATGTTTTTAAAATGGCTTGGGATGCATTTATCATGCTCTAGTTTTTAAGTGTAACCAGTATAAAAATGTACTATTCAGCAATATTTTAATGTCTAAATGATCTCTCAAATTAGTGTGTTTGGATTTTTTATCCATTCCAAAAAGCATTTTTATTATGATTTCAGAAGACCATACATATGAAAGTGTTTGTAGACAGACTACATATACACTTAATTTCACTTACAAGTTCCCAAATACTATAAAACTTTAAAAAAATCACTAAAATATTATATTCACATACTGACTGTATAACACAAATATTTTGTCACCATTAACATTCTGTGGCAGCTTAAAAATGAGAATACGTACAATATATTTATTTCCAAAGCGTTGAATATATTTCTTTTCAAAATATTTTCAAAGACATTATAATTATTAGCATGAATCACAGAATTTCTTTGCCTTTTGGGTTAGTCAGAGCCACTATATTTATTTTCTCTTGTTTATAATGATAATCAAATTTCTGATTCTTCTCCAGAAATATTGACTAGGCAGAAGAGAGAACTGTAAACGAGATAGCAGGAAATTGGCATGTTGGAGTGTGTCTACTTGCAGGGACATGAAAAATGGTCATTCAACTTACACTCTGAGTTGGCCACTATGACTTGTTTCTAAGAGGCAAGAGCTCTAGAAACCTCTCAGCATAGTACTGGATGTTGTCTAATATATTATATTATATTATCTCTCTCTATATTACCTATATTACCTGTAATTTCTGAATTCAGAGGCTGTTTTTGGCCAGCCTTGTGCAAGGGCTGAGTATGGCCATTCTGCCTGTACCTACCTGCAGAGAAAAACCTGCAGACCTCCCATAATCAAAAGAGGGTATGTACTTACTTCTCCCAAGACACCTCCTTTGCCACAGCTTCTAAATACTGTGATAACATCCAAATTCCTAACAAATATGACTGGAGGGATTTCAGACCTATCACTGGAGTTGTCCGTCCCTGCCCCCTCTTAGCAGCAATGCTCATTTTATGTCAATCCTCCTTACCTTAAAGACTACCGTCAAAAAAATCTCATTTCTCAGTTCTCCCTTCTGCTTTTTTAAATCCTCCTTTTACAGGTCCTGCCTCATCAGTTTGTGAGTGGCATTTTTCTTCCATTCACCTTGATAGTCCTTCATGCTCTTGCACCACAAACACAGCAAAATATCTTCTTGTCCTCACTTTCATGCCAGTTGCTGATGGCTTTGCATCTCCTTTTGCTCCCTCTTTTTCTCATCTCAGAGGGCACTTCCAGTCCTCTGTTCCTGCTGGTAATATATGCAAAGCATATGGAAACTAGAGTTGGGCAGATATACTAGACCTCAAGAAATGTGGCCTTTGCCACTGGTCTGCTCATGGTCCCAGCAAGTCAATCTTCATTTGGTGTTTTGTTTCTCCAGCTTTCTACTGAGGCTAATGGCATTCTGTGTTTGTTCTGATCTTTGAGATATGCAGCCTTCTGCCTGAACTTGATAACACGTCACACATGATAAATGCTGGGAGGTCCTCAGACAGCCAACCTCCATGAGGTTCCTGACTACCTTGCTCGGCCGCTAACCGGCAGTACCACATAATCTTTAATGGGCCAGTTCTTGTCTCCAGGACACGTACTCCTGTATTCCCAGATGTCCTTTCTAAGAATCGCTACTTCTAGAGGAGAAGATGGCAGGAAATGACATTTCCTGAGCAGGAAAACAATGCTGTTCCTAGAAAGACCTCTTGTTAAAACATCAGAAGTTAAAATAACTTTTTTGTCCTTATTTGTTCTTTGGTCCTATTTTTTGATTTTTTTTTTCTCCAATGAGAATCTCAATAATTACTGTCAGCTGTTTTTTTTGTTTTTGGATGTTTTTGTTTTGCTTTGTTTTGTTTTGTTTTGACAGGTACTGCCCTTTCTTAGTATTATCTTAGTAATCACAAGTCTGGCATTTAGCATGAATAGAAAAGACGTGTAGAAGATGCTACAACGTGGAACTGCCGAAAGTTACATAGTCATATCCATACTTCACTAAATCTAACATCCGGTCTCTATTATTTTTCAAAACACTGTTATAATGATAACATGTCCTTTACATATCCAGGCCTGCAGTGATTTTGAAATACTTGATAGATAAATGAGTTCAATTGATTCTTATGAAGGCAAGTGGTTAATTTTCCGTAACAACTACAACCTTACTTACATCTCCAGCAGAAGCAGGAACTTGGGACGTCTACAGATCTCTACTATAACTGGATGAAGAACCAAAAAGAGTGTCAGAAAGTACCAAGGGACATGAATGACTTCACGTTCATGAACAGATGAATCACTTTAACGTTCTCTACTTGAGCATTTGTCTCATTGTAGAGGCAGGCAGTTCATCCTGAGTCAGCACAGAGGACCTTTATCAGCAGCTGAACCAGGGTAAGACTGTGTTAAAGAAGATAGCACCAGTGCTACAGAAAATACTTCCTTTGCTTCTTATCATGCATAAGATGTAGAAGTGACCTGGGAATTTTGGGGGATTTCTTTTGCTATTATCTCTTGAGAGTTCACACTTCACCAGTGCTACCCTAGTTCACCTTCACTCTGACCACATGAACAGTAGGGTCAGAGAACCAAGGTGAAAATTCTCAAAATAGCAAGAGAGGACAGGTAACATCATTTATTCAAGCCCTGCTTGAAAAAATCATTCTGCAGGTTTGCCGAATGGCCACTACTTCGAATTATGTTTCTGGTCTGCAAGAAGACTGAGGAAAGACACAGCATTGGTGATTCCCAGTTTTCTCCCAATCTTCAGTCTAATAGTCAGAATATGGTTAATAGCTAGGAATAAGATGCAACCATGCCTATCTCTGCTTAGGTAAGTTTGTTAGTGCCTAAACTCTGGTTTGATCCCAGATAAAAATTCAGCTTGCCTGCTTTCCACGACTGCTTGATCCTGAATGTGCTTAAATTCATTAGATTCCTCCCTAATTAATCTGAAAGGTCCCCAGGCATTTAGGTTTAGCCATCCTCATGTGGTCAGAAGCATCTGTTCCTACTGCATGACTGCTTATTTCTGCAGTTTGGTGAAGCACATGAGTACTGCTGATGTTCCTGGAGAAGGCTCCAGGCTCACTTCTGGTAAAAGCCATAGTCAGCTGCCCTGATGATAGTCATTCTTGCTGTTATAAATAAAAGTCAAGAAGTTTCACATTCTTGGTGAAGCTTCAACCTTTCCAAGACCACTTTGTAACTTTACAAGAAGGAGGAAACTTCAATTTTAGGCTTTAAGGAGGGTTTAGGTTTTTCAGATAAATCCCTTAAACTTGAGGTTTACAATGAGGTTTACAATGAGGTATCTTAACTGAACTCCGTTTCTGCTTTTTCACTAACATATTGATGCCAGGTCACTGCAAAATCAGGCATCCAAGAGTCTTGGAGCCATGAAAACAGCAAAGTCAGAGCAGTTCCAGGCTAGGGATGCAGCTGCTCAGCTGAAGTTGTTAGAAATGTATCCTTGAATCTCTAGGAATTCTTTTGCCTTTCCAAGTAAGACTTTGTTCTTCGTCCAATGAGTGTCTTTTGTGACCGGCACAAGCATCCAAGCATTCCTACTGGAAGTTCAGCCTGGAAGCACATATGTTACTTCTAACCATAAGGAGCATCACTTTTACGGAAAGTGCCTGCACACGCACTCCCCGTGGGGTGCGGGGGGGCTTGGATTCACAACTGGTAATGCTATCACTGTGCTGTCAGTGATGATAATATCTTTCTTTGTTCTTCCTGGAGTTTTAGGGGAAAAAATCACAGCAAATGTAATCCATAATGAGGGCAGAGAGACTCTTAAGGATACAAGTAATTGACTAATAAATTTCAGGCAACTCTCAGTTATTTCACATGTTGTATCCAGATTGAGAGTTACACGGGTCAGGGAAACAGGGCCGTATAAGTTGGCTCAGGTTTGGGTCTGTCATAACTTACTATTTCAGAAGCATTGCCTGAACAGATATATGCAACTTCTTAGAGACAGCTCATACTCAGAAGCATCACAACCACTTCATTGTATCCTAGAGTCCGTGCTAACAAAACCTGCTGAGCCTGAACTAACTCAAAGCAGAACTAGCCCAACTGCCCCTGCTTCCTATCCTTGGGATTCAAAGGAGTATGAAATACGATGCAGTGACACTCACTGCACAACCAGCTCAGACCTAGCGGGGTTCATGATTGCCGGACGTGAGCTACCTTCGCATTCCTGCTGTTCCATAGCCAATTAAAGATCCTCCCCTGGAATACATGGGGCTGGAAAAAAGTGGATACAGGGGCACACTGGAGAGGTTCTTTAGTAGTCCTCTTGGGCTAATGCTCTGGCTCATGAGTCTTGATGGACCCAAGCTCGTCCATTGGCTGGACTCCCTAAGACTGGGTGTCAGCACCATGTATTCCATAACTTAGGCCCTGGGTTACCAGAGTTTTTCTTTTATCTAGCCCAATTAACAAGAAGCTGAAGATGCAGTTTTCAACAAAGTCACATTTGAGGCAATCTTCAAAATAATGCTCCTTCTGCTGCTGCACACAGTATTAAAACTGTAAGCTCCAACTTAAGAGCAACTGCTCCCAGAGCAGGCTGAGACTTGCATCTTCACACCAGAGGGAGACATTTGTGGAGGGTCTTTTTTTTTTTTTTTTTTTTTTGAGCATGCCCCAAGTCTGGAATTCAGACAAAAAAGAGAGATAACTGGGTCCTTAGAGCTGTTTAAAAGCAACTGAAAAAAAACCTTGATTTGCACAGTCTCACAGTTGGGAAGCCCTTAGCTGACTTCTTGAGGGTAATTTTCCTTTTTTTTCATGTACATTTCTTTGAAGTGTTTTGCATATAAGTGTTATTGCATATTTTGGGAAGTGATATTGTCCCTGTGTGTTTTCTCCCGATGTAACTATAAATTTCTATCCAAATATACTCAGAAGTTGTTCGCTGTCAGAACATGAAATTGACTAGCAGATAAGCGTACATAAAGGTGGTTATTTCCATAGAGAAATCAAAGGCACAGAACAAACTAACAACATTCTTTGAGTTTTAAACACAGACAGCTATATGGGTGGCAGAATAGGTGGATTTGTTTTCCAAAGTGCATTTCCTTAAGTATAAGCCTGAGTTCTACATGTCCGCAAAATGATTTTGCATCTGAGCATTGGTGTTATTGTCATTTCTTTAATTGTATTTTATGAAACGCTAGCTCATATCTCAAATTGTGATTGATCTTTAACTGACTAAAAGTTAGGCAGGTAACACAAAATACGTCATCTACATGCCTCAGTAGCCCATGGAGAGAGAGAAAAACACTTCCAAAGGTCATCATCCCATCAATTTTAAATACTAGTCTTTGAATGGAAAGAATTGAAAACACTTACCTAGTAACTGCAGGGGGAGTCAAGGCTTAGATGAATTGCGTAACTTCTGCATGGCTAAAATTAATTGTATTAAATCCTGCCCCAAAAGCACACAAGTCGTTTTAAGGAGCAGATGGAGGTTTGCGGACAAGGCCTCATATTTGCACATACTTCATACTGGATTAAGCCTGGTTGTCTGGACTGAGCATGGGCACAAGGCACGTGGTGCAGAGCCGTGTAATGGCCTGATTGTAGGTTTCACCTTCTGTGTCACCATTTGGGCTGGAAACGTGTTGCTGCGCAGGGGCAGCAGAGCTGCCGGCTGAGGTGTCCTTGGAAGGGGTCAGTTTTCTCTCCAAACTGCTTTGTGACTGAACCAACATACGGGACCCTTGCAGGGTTGCACTACTGCTTCAACCCGAAATGTTGGAGAACGGTCTTAGGCTTTTTTTGAGTCTGCTTTTAGGGACTGCTGTTTGTCATTAAATCTCAGTAAGCTGAAACTCAGCAAAGACTCAAAAACTTCACTTGCAGATCCCTGGAATAGATTCAAACCAACATCAACATATTGATAGTAGCTTTATGTCTAAATCCTACACCTTGGCCCTTATGCAAGAGTACGATATAAAACAGATCTTACATGTAAATGACAGGACAAGAAATAAACAAAAAAAAGTAGACAAGGGAAAGACAGACTGAAACCTTCTTCTATCTCTTTTTGTTTATATTTTGTCACTTATTTCCTATGTGCTTATTTAGAAGCAAGCAATTTCCCCAATGACTCATCACCATCACGAGATATTTAGGTACATTTTCTACATGGCGATTCAAAATGCATTTTCTCTTTGTATGATTTATAAACCCTTCCATCCAAAACTTTTTGAGACATATATGTTTATTCATATATATATATATATATATATATATATATTATATATATATATATAATTGTAGCAAGAAACAAGACTGGAAGACATGGTTCATCTTATTTAAAGATGAGAATTTATGGGTGAAGATTCATCTACCTGAGGTCTGTATTTCCTTTTGGACATGGCGCTATTTGAGTCTTAATACCAGGATTTTTGAGTGGCATTTGTAGTTGCCATAGGTTCATGCAATAAGTAAGTTGCTTTTTAATCAATGTCTATGTTACATGAATAGTGCTTTGCAATGACTTTGATTTGATATGCCAATAGTTAACTGACTAGAAAAAAAGGGCAAGTATTATGTGAAGCAAATATTGAAAAGGCAGTAGAAAAATATTTTCCTCCGCACAGGAACTGAAGAATATAGCTGGAAGGAGCTCAGAGTGGTTTTGGTAGAAGGATAAGCAATATATAAAGTAAGTTGACCAAATATTTTATTATGGTTAATTTGGTAGTGGTTTGGAATCAACTGCCTTGGTAGAATAATTGGGGAATAAATAGTGAATAACAATGAATGAGCTTTTGACTCAAGCTGTTTTTCAAACTGTCCCTGAGCTATTTGAAAATTAAAAAATGCATGGGTTGGTAGAAAATTTTTCACAAATGGCTCAGAAGATAATGGTGAGAAGTAAGAAATACTGACCCACTCTAGCTCCAGGCAAAGTTGGCGAGACCTTTGGAAGAGTTCTAGACAAAGAGTGTGTAACTCATTACATCGTATATGTGTTAAAAAGCATCCGCTAGTTTTCTTTGGCAATACAGGTAGAATAAACTTCTGGTGTGTGATTACATAGCCATGAAAGACATCTGTAGTTATTTTCCTCATTTCAAAATCATTTTTTTACTAACTTTCTAAATGTGTACCAATTCCATGACCATCCTGCACTGAACTGACCTACTAGTATTTTAACACAAGTAGTTGAGCATTTGAAAAAATCACATTTTCTTTTTCATGTTGGCAAGCTCTTTCTGCAAAATATTCTCTGGGTGAATTATCTAATTATTGAATTATTAAAAGCATGTTTATATGCTTAGAATGTATCAGTTTGTAATTGAACTGTGGTCAATATTTTGGATCATGTTGTCAGCTGCTGCAAAGTGCATGGGATACGCAAGTGCATCTTTGTTTACATGACTGATTCTGGATCTTGGAATTGTTTAGCAGTTCTGAGTCATCGAGTCATCAGGCAAAAAATCCTTTCTCTTTCCACAGAGCTGTACTTCAGACTATCAGATATATCCAAAGAATTGAAATAAGTGAAATAAGTGAAAGTTCTGCTGAGTGATTGGTCTGATAACAATGAAGAATGTTTTAAGAAGAAAAAGCTCATAGCTGGAATTGCAATCATTGTAGTTAGTGTGAGCTGGTCTTAAAGCAGATAGATTGAACTTCAATCAATCAGTATGTTTTTCCAGATGGCCGTAAGTATGTGTTTTATAATCTGTATTTTAAGCAGTGTTTGTTTCTTAACTCCTGCGTTAACAGTAAATCAAGACATAGTCCTGAAATCAGTTTAAAGATACCACAAGCCGTAAAGTATTATTTTCTTTCTACTGCATAAAGGACGAATCACGGAGACACAGTGAGAGCCTGCTTTTCTGTGTTTCTCTCAAACGGACACGTACAAGTGCCTGTAAATACCGTGCTGAAAGCACACTCATTATTTATTTATAAACAGAAAAGCCACCAGACTCTCAGATCTATAGCTAATCAGCTTTACCCCGAACTTTTGTGTCTATGTGCTTGATGTTGACAAGAAAACCCACAGTTATCCAAGCCCTGGTCTTGGCCTCAAACTCAGGGGATCTCTGTCTTGTCCTTGCTCTACCATTGGCCTTACTTTCAGCACCCACTTTCTACTCTAGAATACTCTGACCTTTATTTCAGGAACGATTGGGCTAGATGGTCCCTGTGGAAACTTTCCCACTGGAAGAGAGGTCAAGTAGAGGCACCTAACTTCAGTTTCCCCGGTGCACCAGGGTCCTAAACATCCTGAGACTCTGCGTTGGCCAAGGAGCACCTTTTGTAGCATCATCTTCCTTTCCTTTTCTTACACCGCAGAGCAGCTGTGAGCCTGAGGCTTGAGTTCAGTGTCTGTGTGGGCATCCAAAGCCAGTGGGTGGTAGTCCACAGCATGAAAAATTCAAGAGCAACTTCTATTATTCTACTTTAGGAAGAAGCTGCTCTGGAGGGAACCTCAATTATGTAATGCCAGTATTAACGGCAGGATCAGAAATGCCCTAATTCCTTGTGTAATTTGGGGTTGTGTAATGCAGCGAATGAGCTTTACTTTAGCACATGCTCCGGAGCAGGAAAGAGGCACTTGGGGAGAATGGAATGAAATATGCTACATCTCAGATGGCAGTAGCGGATTAAGCGGGATTTCGAAACAGCACAAACATTAGTGGTAGTAGCAGTGGAGCATATCAGAGCCTACCTCATTTCTATCTCTGCGGAAAGAAATAAACAAAGCAAAAACCAACTGTGAAGGAATCAGGCAGCAGGAACCTTCAGAGAGCTGGTAATGTGGTGTGCAAGAATTACAAAAACCTGCAGACTTCCTTTTTACAGAGTCGGTCCTTTCAGTATTGTTACCGCCAAATGCCTCATCCTCAATGGCTCCCTGTGGAAATGAATGCACTGTTTAACTTCTTGCTACTCAGTATTTCTTTAAGGGGAGCTATTTCCTTTATGCCCTGCCTACTATGGGGTGCAGTAAAGATTCAAAAGGAGGGAAACAAGGAAAATAACACAAAGAATGGCCTAAAAGATGTGTTTTCAAATACAAATTTAAACTATTTAGCAGAGAACCATTCAAGGTCCAAAACAAACTTCAAAAATCAAATACTTTAAAAATCAAACTTAGAGAGGAAAAAAATAGCTTAATATAAGTATACCAGGAGACCTTCTAAGGATGTTTTAGGTGCGACACCTATGCATCTTGTGAACAAGTTTCAAGGTTGAATTATCTTCTGGAAATTCCTCCTTCTCCATTGACTATAGAGAGAGCACAGGATAGCTCTGCTCCTTATGTGCACTTTTGTTTAGGGACCTAGAACAAGGTGGGATTAATCTGCAGCTGCATGACTATGTGTTCGCCTTGGTGAACTCTAGGTAATTTGCCTCTGAGGACTATAAAACAAAAAGCAGTGTAGCAGGTCAAGATACTCTGCATGTAGTCAAAACACTCCAGGGAGCTTTATATGAATCTCTCATTTGGCAATAAATGTATGGGAACAATTTGCTTCCTTTCTTCTGCTATAGTTGCATCTTTTGATTTTCTTCTCTTTAAAGCATAGTCTTCTCCCTTCAAGACACAAAGCTATGCCATAAGCCCTGTTTTAAAGTTTGGTCTCAAAGAAGAACAAAGCAAAACACACAGATGTATTTCAAACTCAACTCATTGGACTCTTGTAAAATATGTCCTAGAAGTTTTAGATGTATGCACTTGAAAGGCTTGGTGCTTTTTTTTTTTTTTGCTTTTCTTAGATTTCTAAGAAACGTAAAAAGGTACAAAACAAGCTTATGAATTGGGCTGCCAATGCGTAAAACCTGCATATAGAGAGCTTGGAATGGAAACATCCATGTAATGGTCATGCAGCATGACTGGTATTGTTTCCCTTCTCTAAGTAGTTATGGAAAATCTTCAGGAGAGAACAAATTCTTTCTCATACCATGACTTTCTGAAACCCAATATTAGAGTAAGTCATATGCCATGAATGGAAACAATACTCGTTTGCTGCACTTAATGTCCTGTATCACGTGGTCGCTCATATGCTTTTGTAGAAGAACATTTATATGCACAGAAATAACAGCTCAAGGAATCTGGCAGTGCTTTTGAAGGTTTATTAAACATATATTTGTATTGATATATATACACACACATATATACATTCTATATGTTTTTTTTGTTATGTACTTTTTAAAGTAGCTACTGAGTTGAACTAGGAATGACTTGGTCCACTTTACTTTTTCTCAGCTCTTTCTGGGTATAACATCATCTGGATTATTATTGTACCTTGCGTTCTTTTTCTTTTTCATTAGAGTTCTGTAAAAAGCTTTTGGGCTTCTTGTTAATTTTTTCTCTTTTTTTTCAGTCTTAATTGTATATCTCTGAAAATGGGTTTCTGAGGCTTTTGCTTTGGCTGAGAGCACAGTAGTTATATTTATGGGTCTGCCATCAGTTTGCTATAGTTCAAGTGATTTTCTGCTTTTTGCTTGTTATGTTTTTGCCTGGACTTGATATAGTTTATGAGCTTTTTTGTGATATTGGCTTGTATATCTGGCATAGATAGTATTTTGCCTTTCTGCTAATATCCTATCAGAGACCCAAAGAGTAATAATTTTTTCTTCCTGTGAAATGTTGGGAGATTATTTTTTTAAATGAACTGGAAAGTGTTATTAGTTTACCAGAAATGAAAGCTCATAATGAATCCACATGGAATTCTTTAATCATATCTTTGCTATTTTATAACTGTACCTTCAAGTGGAATGTGTTTATATTTGCTGAGAAAAAAAAAAAAAAAAAGAAGTTCTCTTGTTTAGCATTTCAGCATTATGCAGGAATTTTTGGTGCACAGGGTTGCTCATCATTTTTTCAAGAGTACAAAGAGTACTCGGAGGGAGAGAGGAGAAAGGTGAGAGGTGCTTTTCCAGCCTGGGAAAGGTGAAACAGCAGCTCCCCTTTGCCATCGGAGATTAAACTTCTGGCACGCCAACCTGTGCGTTGTCGCGTGGAGCTGGGCTGCAGTACTACGAGTGCTATGAACAGCTTATCATTGTACCACAGGTTTTGGCAAATGGTTCTGCTCTACTAGAGCTGTCATATGTGGCTACTCCAAGAGGTCTTTTAGAGCAACAAGGACGTTTACTTCCAAAAATGAGGGGATATACACACTTTTAAGCTGTTTTTTGATACACTCAGCATTTCAAATAAACAAACATAAAATAAAAACACAATTATCCATAGGTGTTTATATGTGAGGCCTGGCATGGAGATTTTATTCAGTGAAATAGGAATGGAGCCCCAGCCATGCTTAGAATGGAGGTCCCAGGATGCAACTTCTAGTTAATCTGCTTGTAGTCCTGGACACACTGGGGAGGTGTTCACAAAGTCTTCATGTCTGCAGACTGAATCTGGTCCATAAGGGTTTCCCCTATGGTCTGTAGGACTGCAGGCTTTCTAGGGGAAGGATATTATGGCCCAGCTTCCTATCATCCTGCTTCGTTGATATGGCCCCTGGGGAAGCCTACTGAAGATCAAGGTCCCCCGTGCTCTCCTGCCATGCACCTGCAGGATGGCAGCAGCATCTCCTGACAAGGAGCACCTCAGGAGCAGGAGCGCAGACTCCTGATGAGGCAGCTCCTCACGGCATGGAGGTTCCCATGGAGGACCAGTCCCCTCAGCGCTGGGCAGCGTTGTCCATCACGGAGATGGTCCCACAGAGCAGCGTGTGCCCCCTGAAAGGCTGGCGAGGGGCTGGAGACGAGAGTCCCTGTGTGTAGCCGCAGCTCCCGCCTGCTCCGGCATTCAGAAATAGACCTGGATTTCTTTGTGCCTCACCTCAAGTGTGGGGCCACACCATATCTTAACTGGATTTGGGAGTTTCTGAGAACTATGTGGGCACTTAATGGATATGAGATGAATGAAGAAATATCTTTTAGCACGTGTGGCAGAAGCAAGCTTAAAGCAGCACAATAAAATGGTGAGGGAAATGTTCTGTGAGAAGTCAAGCGAATTTTGGTGGTAAATGTTAGACTCGTCTTTCTGAAATGCTGGATCCAACTGGTGGCAGATCCTGGTTGCAGCACAGAGGGAGCAATAGGCCTGGAGTTTTTCAGCTGATAGGCGCCTTTCATAACAAAGCATTAAAGACTTAGCAAAAGATCTAGGAGCTGTCTAGTCAGGAAAATCTAGCATAAACAACCTGAATTCTGCCAGTTTCTAAAGTGCAGAAAAAGTTTCTCTTCTTCTACGTGGCTTTCAGCCATCACTGGAATTGCTTAATAAAAGCAGTAGCACTGGAGTATCGTATTATGAATTTCTTTCTCACTGTCACAAATAAGATGCATTGAATTAAGAAAACCTCACAAGACCTTCTTTAAGGAGTTCCAGTGATTTCTAAATTGTTTGGATTCCCTTCTTAGATTATGGAGAAATTTATCCATCTGGGATCTTTTAAAAATCGTCATGTCTCTTCATTATGACAACAGTTTTTTTATTCTATAGAGAGCTTTCACCACTGCCTCTCAATTATTCTGAATTATTTTCTTCTTTCCTAATACAGTTGTACCTACAATACTCTTATTTTACAATTTAAATGGTATGCTTTTGGTGTCTTTCTCTTTGTTTCTAAAAAAAAATCATAAGTGAGGTTAAAAAAAGGAAGGAGAGGGCAATTCCTATATCAAATAAGGATCAAATCAGAAAGACAGATGAAGAAGAGAGCACACTGAACACTGTTATTTTTTTCTCCAGCTTATTCATTCTTTAGACATCTTGCCAAGAAGGCACAGTTTAAAGGGAGTGTAAGTTGTAGTAAACTGGAAGAGGAGAAGATGGTGTTACAGCAAAACAAGAGGTACATTGTGAAGAGCAAGCCAAATGCCAAGGGCAGCCTTGCACCTGAACAGCGGCCAGATGATGCCTGCGCTTCGCAGAGGCTTTGGCGTTCTGTGGTTTCATTCTGGTAGAGAACAGAACGAGAGCTTTAGTGTTTTCTTCTCCGTGGGAGGAAGCAAACAATAAACACAGCTAGCAGAATAAGCCCGCAGCATGAGTGAGGATGTTTTAGGAGGGACTTGGGTTGTAAAACTCTGGTTCGTGCCAAGCAGAGACTTCAAGCCAGGCAAGTGCCATGAGCTCTTAACAATCTTTCTTGCTCTGAACTCCTGAATGCTCATCTCTTCTGACAAAGAATACAGATACAGCAAAAGGCAGTAGCCTTACGGTCTTACCTTAGATAAGGTTTTTAACAATTATGTGTTTCATCCAGATTTAGGACATTTCTATCCCCACCCCCAATAAAAAGTACATGGAAGGTCTTTAATTTGGGTTCTGTCTCATTCCCACATCGCCAGACCAAGAAGAGCTTCTCTCGTGTCTAGCTGGAAACCAGAGTAATGATTTTGAAAGTGACGTTTGACAAAGGGAAAACATTTCGACCAGCAAACCTGTGCTCCTAAATTGAACTGGTACATGCCGGGGGTTTGTTCTGAGTGTACTAAATAGATATGTAAATATCTTTGCATTTTTTGACTTATCTGTTACATTGCACAAGCTGTCTTGAGAAAAAAAAAAAAAATGGTGCAGATATTCAGTAGGAACTGATGACACACTTCAGAATACTAAATAAAACGTTACTTGGGAAAAGTATGACAAGTGTGACATGTTTTCCTCAGTCTTTGGACACTGAGTTAGATATAATTTTGAAGGATCCTGATTTTCAGGAAGTGCTTTTAACACTATGGTCTTCTATGATATCAAAGTTAGCAACCTGAAAAACAAAAAAAATCTCCATATGCCTTCAAACATTTATCCCCAAATTTGCTGTTTATGTCTCTTGCTAGTCAAAATGAATTCTTCATTTCATCTCCTCACAGAAGTCTGATGGATCATTGGCATAACATCTAAATCCTGCACACATTTTGAGATTGGCTCCCTGTGGATATGAATTCTACTCATGTTGAAAGATCTTGTTTATTGTAGCACTTGGAAAACCAAGGTTTGGGTACCTATAAGGTCAGGGAGAATTTGATGTCTTAATACAGATGGAATGCTCTGAAGTGTTTCTATATGATAGGTGAATAGTTGATGCTGGGGAAAAAAAATGAAGCCATAGCTTCACTTTTCAAAGGAACTTTAAGAAAAAAATACCATAACTCTTAAAGTAAGTATGACTTCAAGAGTTGTTATAATCATAAATTGAAAGGAACGGACAAACAAATTAAGTTATCATGTTTTGTGAGAACAAAAGAAGGAAATTTCTGTTCGCATTTACAAGTTCTTTCATACCACACTAAGAACTTGTTCTTCCCAGGGGTCTTAACTATTTCCCTATATATTTTAATATTTGTTTAAACACAAAGAAATGAAAATATGCTGCAGGGTTGCAAACATTCAGCTATAAAGTTGAGGGAAAGCCAAGATGAGACTAGCAGATGGTGTTTTACTTAATAAGCCCCCATCTCACCACCTTGATCTCCAGAACCTGCAGTTTTCCTACCAAGCTGATTGTGTTCCTTCTTTTTTTCAAGAATTCAGCATGATGTTCATGTTACCTAGTGTTCTCTGAAAGAGGAGGTACTCTGTGATCTGAACAAAAATGTAGGATCTAACCTAATCGTCTCCCTCTAGACGTTGCGCTTTGCTCAACGATAAGAGAAGGCAGGAGGGACAATGAAGCAACCCAGGAAGAACTTCCCAAATGTCCAAATAAAATTAGTTCATCATCTACTGCCTTCTCATCTACTGATTTTGTTCTTTCTACCTTCCTCTCTTCCCACTCTCCCCCACCATATCAAGGAGGAATACTGTAACATGTGAACTACTATTTCAAACTGTTCTTCTCTGTTCTTACTTTTCTATCAAAGGAGGAGAGAAGCGGTGCAGGTTAAGTACCCTTTGTAAACTTGAAAGGGATGAACTTCTTTCCTTCTCAGGTTTGTTTCAGAAAGCACCCGTAAAAGAGGTGGGTGCCCAAAGTTTCTACTTGGGTCCTTAAAGAAAAAAGAAGTTGCAATGGATTGTAACGAGAGTACTCCTAGGTCTGTCCATGCATTCCCATCTCTCTAATAGTGAAGGATATTTGGAGAGGTGTTCAGGTGTAGCAGTCCATGCTGCAAAATGTCTGTAGGAAAACCTGACTAGATGCGAGAATGAATCTGATTTCTGGAAATGAGCATGTGTGATGTTTTTGTTAAAAACAGTTACAGCATATATATCCACAGTACTTTTTGTATGCGTGTTGTCACTAACCAATGGGAAGCTGAGCCTGCAAAGTGCTGTTTCTCACTACTGTGTGCCTTTGGGTCCTGCTGAAAGTGAGGTTCAGCAAGTCCCAGGAATATGACATAGGAGCATCTTCTGTGTAGTTGTGTCCATACTACTAAATAAGAGAAGGCTCCAGACAAAACGCTGGCTCTGAAACTGTGCGCCACTGCTGGCTCTTCTGCATGCTGCTTAGCGCTTGCAAGGGCAAAGACCTTGTTGGCCTGGGTGGTCCAGCCCAAGGCCAAGGAATAAACTAGGAGGCACAGCCTAAGGGGTGAATCATCAGGAGAACAGGGCTGGAGCTCAGTCCCAGCCCTCCTTGTTTTGTAGAAGCATAGTCATACCATAAAAACTCAGTCCCGTTCGCTCGTTTATGTAACAGACATTGAGTCTAGACAACCAATACGTCACATCATTCACAAAATATTCTTCCCTGTGAGTGGGACTTCACAGAATCAAATCATTCACTGCTTTACAATTTCACAACTGTGAAGCTCTCTCTTTTTCTCCATTTGGTAGTCAGCAATTTTTTTTTCCATTTTTTTTTCTTTACCTCTAATGGTTCTTCACATATTTGTTTCTTCATAATTGTGGGTTTCTATAATGCTTAATATCCCCTCTCTAATTTATCAGCTGAAATATGTGCAGCAGATCTGACATGGGTAAATTTATAAACTCAACCTCTAATTTTCACACAGGAATCTATGTGGTAAGCATGGTCCATTAAAAAGAAAGGAAAAATACAAGAGCCTGTATTGTTCCTTTAAAAATAATGTTGTGTCTTTACAATTTTGATACTGTTTGGATACTGTGACCGCAAAATTCTCCTTTTTAAACAGATTTGAATGCACTTCAATTACACAAAGAAAGAAGATGCTTTATCATTAATACATTTAAAAGAGAAAAAAAAATCAGAGATATACAAAGAGAATATATTCTTGGAATTAACTGCAGAATTGGTTCAAAATTTAATGCTAATAATAACTAGGTGGAGTCATCAAAAAAAAAGATATTTCTTGGACAGAAATCCCTTATGCAATGAAAGAAAGTAAATTTCCATTATGCAAAACAATTCTCTGTGTTGCCATTTTTCTTATTTAAAGCTTATTTTCTATTTTATTTCTTCCTTACATACATTTTAATGTAAAATGCTGCTGATGTCTATGAAGCATACAAATATTAACAAACTAATTTTCATTTTACAGTAATTGCACATTTCATTGTTATTAAATCTAGAAATAAGCAAAGTGAAGACTGTACTCAAGAACCTGCATGAATTGCAGAAGCAATATATTACAGATGCCTCATGCATTTAGGAAGATCACGAAAATTAAGTCCTTATGCACATTTTTTGAAACATCCTCTCAAACAGCACAGAGTACAGAAAAAAACATTGCAAACACTAGAGTGAACAACAAAACTTACAAAGCATACGCCAGAAATGCTGGAATATTTCAAGTACAAAAAGGAAGGCGGGAAGAAGCAATGGAGAAGCTATGGCATGTACAACAGCACAAGCAGAAATACAAGGAACTAGTACCAGTGAAGATCTGATCACCTTTCATGGATCCATAAGAAGAATTAGGGACTATCATCTAAAGAAGAGGTTCTTTAGCATTTGCAATGACAAGAGGTGGAGTCAGCCAAAAGTACATGTTGTTCTAAAAAGAAACAGCTGAAGTGGCATTATTGTCACAGAAAATGAGTCCTGGAAAGCAAGGCTGTGTTGGGAATGACTTCTGCCATCTGCTTACTGGATACAGTACGAGAGGAAAGAGAAGGTTAAAACCTAACATCTGCTTTTATCTAAATTATAGAGCATGCCTAATATGGATTATTACAGAAGTTTAGCATCACAGAACACCTAGCTAATAGCTGAAATCTGGGGATGATAAGTGTTTTTTCTCATCCAATCAAAGCTGAGCAGGATTTTTTTTTCTAGGTATAGTATAGTGTTGAAAATTAAATTGGCATTAATACTGCAAGTTGCACAGTTTTCTGGAGATTCATAATGATTGCTCCCACCTATGGCTGTGACAGAAGATGATAGCACAGTACCTTTAATTCTGTATCAGGGACTCATTCAGAGCCATGTAGAAGAACATGAGTAAGTCCCTGTTCATAGGGTCTAGTTCTGAAGAACCAGTCCTCCACTCCCTCTGCTGTCTCATTGCTGAACAGGGACATCACCCTGTCAACTCACCATCATTTTAAAGCCCTCAATTGCACATTTTACCAAGCATTACAAATATTTCAGGAGATGACATTTTCCTAATAGAACTCTACTTTTCACACAGCAAAAACACTCCTGAAATCAAGATGTGAATATTCATCCTGTTTTGCTAACTGCAAACAAATATTAAGCAATCAGTACCTTCTTTTTATTTCTATAAGTTTTGCATTGAGTAATGTTTAGTACTCCACTGGATCACATCAACAGACATGACATGATGTACTGTACATGTCAAATGTACTTAATTCTACCACGTGTTCTGTGGGTGGCTAAGGAAAATGCACATTCCAGGACATTGAAAATCCTTCTTGTTCTGCAGAAAAGGAGTGCATTTTTCTACGGAAACTTTTTTTTTTTTTTCCGGTAATATATTACAGAGTTTACCCTGAAGGACAATAAATTTACAGCAGGAGAAGAGAAATTTTAAAGGGCCCAGACTACAAGTTAGCCTAATGTTTAGGAGAAAGCAAGATATACTAACTCTGCCCATTGCTTGAATGATAAGTTCACCTCATGAGACACACAGAACAGGTAAATATAATTTCAAAAATACTCTTGGTGAAAAAGTAGAAAGGCTGGCTCATGTTAGATTAATGCATTTTTGGCAGTAAAATACCATATAATTCTATAGCTGAAGCTTCACATTCAGCTTAATCTCCAATACCTTTTTTTAGCTACAGAATCAGCTGCTTTGGTCATACAAGGTCAGGACTATAAGTAGCTCAAATGAACTCTGGAATGTATTTTCCAGTAACAACATCTGGCTATTGGAAACTTCACTGACAGCTGCACTGGTGGCTCTGGAACTGCTGCTAGGGGCTATCTTCAGGTCAAACTGCTGTAGGGCTGGCTGAGCCCTCCTTTTTATCAATTAGGTTCTCTTTTTTCCAACAGTTTTCCTTTGAATCTGGATGATATCAGCTCTTCAGCATTTCCTTGGACTCGTGAAAACCACGTTCATCATCATGCGGTGTAAACCCGTGTAAGAATATGGCTGAGATTCAGCTTTACCTTGCGAAAATAACTCCAGTAGTTAGATTTATACTGTTTTATGAATCAGGTAGAGTGGCTTGTTCTGATATCCTACCAGTAGACTCTGGAATAGTGCTGGAACCCCTAAGAATTACAAGACTTTTCTCATTTCTCCTTCTTTCAGGAGGAAGTATGTTACCTCTGTGCCTTGAGAAGTGATGTTTGGCTTTCCCATGCATGTCCCCAGGACTCAGGAAGGAGCTAAATCACATCTTTCCAACCTCCCAGCTTCTCCCTCCAAGCCAATGGATAGGATAAGACGCCCGTGTCTTGCCCTTGATTTCCATCCATCTGTCAGAAGGTGAGGGGGGCCCAGTGGAGCTCCAGTGCACACCTGAAGATGAGCCCCGACCATCACATCTCTGGAGTGCCCTCAAGGAAACAGGCTCTTTATTTATTTATTATGTTTCCATCTGTCACTTGATTCAAGTGCTTCAGTATCTTTCTGTCTAACCCTGACCAAAACCACAGAGTTTTACTAAACTTTTTCCCAAGCAGTGAAGCTAATACAAAAATAAGACACTGCGTGTTTAGGTGTGCAGGTATCTAGAGCCCATATGCTCCAGCTAGTTTTTCAAAGCTGAGGATGATTTCAGGACACAAACTGACACATACAGAGTATCAAACTAAATCCAAGACTTTTTTTTTTTCTTTGACCTCTTTAAAATAAGAATCTTGTTAATTAACTGGAAAGAAGTCAGTCCTTTTATGACAAATTGATTTGATTTGACTTTGGCAAAGTCAACTAAGGAGAGTTTTCACATCTTTTGGATTATTTGGTTGCATTTATCTCTAAATTTCTGTTTAATTGCTCTGATGTAATCATCTCATTGGAGATATTTCCGGAGAGATGCAAATTAAGCTGACTGGTACCAGAATAAAAGCTCTTTCCAGGAAGAATTTGGAAAGATCATTGGAAATGTTAGTGACTGTATTTTTAGCAGAGGCTGAAACTTAGACAACTTTTCTTTCTGGTTGGCTTTGAGGTATGATTAGGTTGTTTTGCATAGCTGAGAACTGCAAGAAGACTGTTACTTTACTAGGAAATTGTTTTAGCAAGAACATTAGTTTTGAAAACGGTCATTTGCCATTAATTCTGGAAATGATCACACCCAGCCCTCAGTGGGTTTTAGTGTTTGCAAAAAGCTCAATCAAACTTCTACTAAAATTAATGGAAAAATTTGAGCAGTGGAAAAGTCTCTAAATATAATCAAGTGTATCCTCATCTGAACGTATGCTATGCTTGCTCAGAGCACTTAATTGCCATACTTCTTAAATGCAGCATGTACAAGAAGTACAACAGATTAAATACTGTCCTATCTGAAATCAATGACAGCTTTGCCTTTACCTATAATAAAACTGGGTTATCACCTAAAAGCATAAATAACAGCTGCAATGTAGCTTTTATTTCCTTCCCTTTATTCTCTATTTCTGTCATCTTTCCCCAAATTAATGTGTATTGTAAATTAAATTTTAACTTTGAATAATAACTCAGCATTAGCAAGGCCTAACTATAATCTCACCTTATATTTTCTATTGATTTTTGTCCACTTATTGGTACACAGAGAGATAAGAAGGGGGTAATTTCTATGCAGTTAGATTTTACACTGTTGAAATCAATTGGAACAGGAGTTGGCCATAATCCAAAGCCTATTCAAGGAAACTGGAATATTTTCATTCATTTGGACAGGTTTCATTTCAGATTCTTTGTTGCAGAGCATAGACAGACTTGCTGAAGTACAAAATCCTTTTTCCCCTTTCTGAATTAATAGGTAAAATGTTCCTGGGTGAAGGTTTACTTTTTTCTTTCTTTTGAACACAAAGTCCTTTAAAAATAAAGCTGCAATTTAATCTTTCCAATGATAATCTCTTTAATAGAAATGAAAATAGTCATATTGTATAAATGATCTTGGGTTATTAGGGAAAGATGACGGCAAATGGAAAAAAAATTCCATTTGTAATACTGAACGTAGGCAGTATTTGTATTTGGCAAAAACATTTTGTGTGCTACTACATTGGCTTTGAACTTATTTCCCATGGGAGTAGGTGTTGCTCAATAAAACAGGTGTTTCAGGATAATGCCTGGGGGGTATTATTAAAGTAAGTTTAATATTATTTGTTTAAGGAATCCACTGAACGTATCATGTGCTTTGTTTTGACATAGTTCAGCAGAAGATATTTATTAGGATTTAAATAGACTGTGATTTTTAATTGTAAGTGCCCGCGACTGCTACACAAATCTGTTTAGACCTGCTAGCAATTTAACACTGTACAGGAGATGGCAATTTCCAAGCTTCGGTTTGTACGTACTCTGTGTCACAAAACTCTACAGACAAAGGCATTAACACTTTGGCTAATCACTTTCTGCAGTGTCAGACCAAGGGACCCTTCAACTCCTCAGCATAGGGCTGAGCTTCTGACCTAACTCCTGCGTCTTGAAGTTCGGTAAAAGTCTAAGGAAATTGGTATGATCCCTTTAGTGAATCAAAATGACGAGCATTTCCAGAGAGTGATCCGTCGCTGTTACCATGCAATGCAACAAATTACCATTTGAGCTGCCCAACCCTCACCATTAAATGCAAAGAGAGCCTCTGCATCCAGAGTGCTTCACGCATCCAGCTTGTGCACGGAGAGTATTAGGGGTGATAATCCCATGCCTGTGGCTAACGATTTATGGAGTGCGCCTGTGCGGGAGGGTACAGACAGCCTTGAGTTCATCCTGTCCATGCCCCTGCTCCTGCTCCTGCTCCTGTTCCTGCTCCTGCTCGCTGAGGCTCCTCCGAGGAGAGGCGAGATGAGCGCAGGTGACGTCGCACCCCTGGGAGACGAGATGCAAGGGGCCAGTCGCTGCTTTCGATGGATCTGCGGCAGATCGGCTGAGGTCATCCCTGTAAAATAAATAAATAAACAAACAATGAATAATGAATAGGAAAATATAACTGAATGATGTCAAAACTGCCCTCTTTCTGACCCTGTGTGTGAAAAAAAAAAAGAAATGGAGAAGAGTGGAACTATTTCCCTTGAGGTATAATTAATAAATATGAGAGGCTACGATTCTCATTCTAAAGGCCATTAGGCTCTAATTGCACTGGAAGAAGCCGTGTTACATAAAATTAGCTTATACACAATAGCAAGTGCTATCCTTCCTATGTGCAAACATTTCTGAGTGTAGAGCAGATTCAGAGCTGTCTGGAATGGGAATTAAAATCCTTATTTTCGAAAATCTCTTCATCTTCTCTGACTTTGGCCATTCTGTTTTTATACTAAAAGTGAGTACAGTTGTATATGACTGCTACTTTTAAATGGCATACATGATGCACTTTAATACATTAATCATATTGAAAATGTCTGATAGTGAAATTTGAAAAGATAAAAATAATATTTTTATTGCTTAACTCAATGTTTTTAAATCTGACATGTCTATGTTTAATTTATTTTTAATGAGTATAAATCTTCTTCCATTAGAGATTAAGTTTAAGTAAAGATTTAATTAATTTTGGAGGCAGATCTTTTAGCTTCTTTACCTCTAGAATTCTGAGTTTTCCTAAAAGAGAAAAAACACTCAAGTGATTACATAAATCTTGATAACACCGTATCGCCTTACAAATTTCCCACCAACTTCTTGCAACATTGTCAGGTAGTTGGATGGATAACAGAGCTGAAATCGCAGGTGCATGATGTATCTTGTTCAGTCACCTTTTATAAAACTACTTGAGAATATAAAAGTTGACTCTAAATTATCTCTTTCTATATAAGGCTTTATATTTTGATTCTACGTATGCATTCTGCAAATTAAATATTGTTGGCATCAAGATTCTGTTCAACTACAGCACTGTGTGATACTAGTGAGACGGAGGCTGCAGCAAGGAGTGAACTTCCTCCGGGAGATTTGGCCAAATGTGAAATTCTTATTTATCACTGGTTTTACAGCAATGCCTAGCTGAGGCAGAAAGACTGTTTTAAATAGTCAGGTAGTAAGGCACAATTTCCACCGTATACGCAACTGCGAAAACAGAAATTGGATGAGGAAATACTGGAAGCGTGAAGGAGTCTAAGAGCAGACTCTCAGAAGTGTAACTCTAGTTTTCCTGTCTAACATTCAGCTCCCTCTGCATCACTCTGCTACCAAGACCAGGCCCATCGGAATCCACCCTGTCATGAGGCACCAGTCAGCTTTTATTTCTCATTTCATCCTGCTAGAGAACTGAGTCTATCCGAGTCTCTTTTGGGGACAAAAGACTACTGCAGGTATTTTAGTTGGGTACATTCAGACAGGTGCCCCTACAAGATAGATTTTAATAGATGGAAAATTCCACAATGAAAAAACATTTTGATAGAAGTGCTTTTCTTCATCTTCTTACCTTTTCACTGCACTTTTTGGACTATTTTGGACTTGGTATCACATCTTTCTTTCTATCTAGATGCAAGTTGATAAATATGTTCTAGACACTCTCTGTGCGTCTAGGACAGATGCCACCAGAATACGTACACGTGCATGCAGAAATTAATACATGATTAATCTTGTAGGTTCTCTTTAGTCATTCTTTTCTTCTGCTGAGTCAATCTTCTTGTGTCATTATCAGTAAGAGATGATGAGATAAAAGATGTTTCGTCTGTCTAGCTTATGTATCTAACTTGCCTCTAATTTTAGGTTTCTGGTGAAACCTTTTTTTTCTTTACTTCTATAAAAGTAAACGTTTTAAAGTCAATGGAGAAAGATACTCAAAAGTGTCCAAAGAGAATTGATGCCTATTAAATTTTAGGTATCTAGATTTTTCACCTATGTTTACACAAAGAACTTAAGTTATTTTAGCACTTCTTTAGATCCCTAAAAATTAGGTGCCTAAACCAAGCAGAGATAGCCTCTCATAATGAAACTGTTGTGACCTTACTTAAAATAATGCAAACATCTGCATTTGGACTAGTTAGTCTTAAACAAAATAGGTACTTCCAGAATGCAATTAACCTTTTTTTTTCTTTCAAAAATTTACCTCAAGAAACCACAAATTGTGTGTTAGGAATGTCTGTTTCTCTTCATTGATTATAATAAGAAGTGGCCTACACACCAACGAAGGGTAGACATTGAAGTCTGGAGACATTAACCTCACTCTTCATAACTGTTGTCTCTAAGGGAAAGACATCAAAAAGAGATGAACTGTCCATTAAATTAGGGATCAGCCTAATTTTATTCAGGCAGTTGGAATAAAGTTTCCTCTGAGGAATATAATCCGGTTAAAAAAAATGCATCTTAAACTAAATATTTCAACTAATTCAAGTATATATGCTAAATCGAACGAAAAGTCCAAAACTATTAAAGGATTCATCATGATTTTCACTGGCATTTGTATCCTTTCTTGTGGCATTCTTATTCTTATACATTGGATCTTTAGTTTGTTATTACCTGAAAGGACCAAGTTTTGTAATGTGCGGAGGAATTGTTGAATATGTTCACCTTCTTCAGCTTCTCTGGAAGATAAAGATCTTCTAAATGAATTCAGAATCTTACCAGGTAAAATACAGAGGAAGAAAACAATTTTGTCTTTTTATCATAAATCTCCATAAATACATTAAAATAAGAGAAGGGTGTCATATGTATTAGCATTATTAGAACACGCAGACCACATGAAAAAACAGATCTCAACATCATGTGCAGTTCCTTGTTATTGCCGGCAATCAAATCTCAGAATCTTTTTCATAAGCTGATCAAAACAATTTAAGAAGAGTTTCTTGCTCACATTACTCTTGTCGTAGAACCCTCAATTTTAGTTCTTAAAATCTCTCTTTTGTTTTCTATCCTGAGCAGCATTGGCTACTAATTTTAACTACCATCTGCTCTATTCCAGCAACCGATTTTAGCTTAAAATAGTTCTTTCCCTTTCTTATCCTTTGAATTTAAGGAATGACCAGTCCTATTCTGAGCCTTTGGTTTGCCGTGCTGAAGAATCAAAAAGCGCCTCTTAGCCACATAAATCTAAGATCTTTGGACTCAAGAGTGGAAATCACAAACCCAGGTGATACATTTAAGTTTTTCATTGAAGGATTTGGTACAGACCAGTGCTTGTGAATGGAATTTGCTCGTAAGTGCCAACGCACCGACATCTAAACTAACCCAATAGGAAATGCCAGAGAGGGGAATGTGTTGGAGAATGTGGCCATGGTCTCTTTCATGATATTCATGTTTCCTGTTATTCATGTTCCTATTTCTTCCTTTTTTTTTTTGTTATTGAAAATATCTTATCTGATACTTCCTAAGAATAACATGTTAACCTGTTGTCTTTGGAGATCTGATGTCTCAGTTTAATACAGAAGGCAGCCATCAGCATTTATGCATTTAGCTGAAGACCCAAAAGAGCAAATGTATCGATATGGCAGTAACACTGTCACTGAAATTGTTCACAACAGTCTGTGGAATGTGTGGGGTCTGATGGAATAATGGCATAATCAAAAATCTACAGATGTTAAAAAAAAAAAAAAAATGCGAAAATTAACTTTGAGTGAGTTTCAATCAATACATTTCTGTTAATTTAATAGTATCACATTATTATGGCTGGTTAGGGACAGACTTTTTCAATGTGTTTATTTAGAAAGTAAAAGTAAACAAAATTATCACCTGTGTAGATTTAATGTTGCAAAAGCATCAGAGAGCATTAAGAAAAGTGTAGAGAAATGACAAGTAGCAAAAAATTTAGGGAAAAAACATTTTGTTATTAGAAATGTTTAATTTCATTCAGAAAATATATTCTCAAGAAGTTTCTTAATTGCAAAAGTAAATCTTCCAGCTTCTCTTAAGTCTTACATCCTTCTCAGTCACATTTTACATAGACTACTAAGAGAATATCCGCAGCACAAAATATGAAGGTTACTGTCCCACAGATTTTGAAACTCTGTGGGATCATAATGGCAAGAGCAAATATAACCTTGTTATTAAGAAAATAACTAGTTAAAACCTCCTTGAAATCTTCTCCACCCATCAGTGTAGGAAATATCAAGTTTTCACATTCTTTGTCAGGTTTATTTGGTTGTCAGTTCAGTTGCTAATGCAATTAAATCTGCAGTTAAACTGTCCCTATGTAAATATTACATTTATGACAGAAAAAAAAAAAAAAGTGAACTTCATTCATTCATCACTGATTTAAAGACAGTTTTTGGAGTCTTGTTACATAGTAACATTCCTTTCAGACATCCCCATGGGCAAAATTTCTATAGTTGTCAGAAATGTGTCATTCAGCAGGTGACGGTGGCAATAAAATTCAGAGTTCCGGTGACATAATTTGGTCAAAATGAGCTAAACATCCATGCACACACAAATACCAAATTTAAGTCATTGAATTACTAGCAAATTCATATACCATTCCTTTATCAGGATGCTCATAACATGTTTAATTAAAAAGAATATAATTTCTTTACCTCACAAAGGTCTATTTTGTTTCTTTGAACATGCATGTAATAGTAGAATGGATCTGTGGGGATTGTGTTGGCTTTTAATTGGGTTAAAATAAATTCTGAGGATAAAATGCATCATTCTATCAAGTTATCTTTATTTTTAGTGCTGAAGGCCCTGTACTCCCAGGGAGGGCTCATCTCATATGTCTTCAGGGATTCAGCTGAGAATACGAATCTAGAGACATCTTAGATTCCCCAGAATATTCTATGGTGCTTCCACTGCCTCCCCAGAAGTGTAGAAGATCTTTGGGTCCTGTCAGACCTACAGAGATGTTTTAGGCAATGCAGGATATCATGAGTGATGTTGGATGCCCAAATTTAAGCAACTAACTTGAGTCGCAGATGTTCAAAACTCTCTGTAGGGGTGAGATTTATGTATCAGCATATATCTGTCTACATGGGAGCAAAGTGCCTTACCATGTGAGAAAAGTTTTCTATCACCTATTTATATAATCAATACAGTGAACAGAGGATAGAAAACGGTTAATGGACTAAATGTAGCTTAAGTTGAATAGCTGCGCAAGAAATCCACCGAGCTGTCTAAACACAGAAATTTAGTACCAGGGTACCAGGGTATCAGCTGCCAGTACATAAGTGTTTGCATTTGTCCTAGGCCTATGAGATAGGCCCTGTCTGACAGCGCTGGACAGATGCCTCAGGTAGGAGAGTGTGTCCTGGACAGCCTTGCGAGGAATCAAGCCTGAATCCTCATTGACTGGAATGGATCTTAGATGTTTACCTCACATGTAGACGTTCATATGTATACACATTAAAAGTCTGCAACCCGGATCGACTTGTGACACAATTATCCAAATGTAGTCTTACTGTTTAGGTTGTCTCTAGAATCAACAGACAGGAAAAGACAGCTACAGTAGGAAATTCACCCCTTCCTGAGATCAGAGATAGTGAGAGTGAGATGTCTATTTCTCTCAACTGGGGACAATCCTTAACACTTACTAAAGATAACTGAAGATCGTTCGTATTTTATGTAAGTTATGGTTACTGCAGATGGTAAAGCAAAACAGCGATGCCGAGGGAAGAACTTGTAGGAGGCCTATGGATAGCAGAACTTGTCCATTAAAGAGTCATCTTTAATAAATTTAGGAAAAAAAGTTGGTAGAATGTGTCATTAGGGGATAAGCGAATACAGTTTAAAGACAAGGATTCAGATGGAATCACAAAAAATAAAAATTTGGAGAGGGAGGGTAAAAGTACCCCTAAAGGGGATAGCCCTGACATTTGAACTGCTGGCTGTGTCAAATTCAAGTACGCCTGGAGTTTCTGCGAGATATTTTATTTCTTTTGTGTTCAGCTAGGCAGTGAATGAATAAGACACAGTTACAAAGGAATCCATAATCCTAGTGCAGAACAGTCTCTTGGTATATATTTTGCAAAGAAAAAGACTGGTTTTAGAGCTTCCCTCTGTGTGGGCTGAACAATACAAAGCAGAAAGTTTCCTTTCATTATTGTGTGGGACTGTCATTTAAGGCACAATCTGAATAAGTATGGAGCAGCTGTTCTTTAGCTCGGAGTTGAACGTCTGGCAGCTTAAATTCAGTATTTGAAGAGCTCCAACAAAGCAAAGAAAATGCTTCTCTACTTGCCTATTATCAGATTTACCAGTTTATAGAATGGTATTATGTATCCAAAGTACAAGGAGATGCAGGAACAAAGCCTTGATTTAAGATGATAGTTACATGGCCTTTGGTCTGCATGTCTTAAAAAGATTAGACGTTCTTAAGCTGTTATCTTTAGTCTTGTCAGAATCAATCTGAGGTTAACAGTATGGTACAATTTAAATAAGTTCTTATCTTCACTTTATCAAAAATAAAGCAAGAATGATAATATGCAAGTGTTCTGCTGGATGTCAACTGTCACTTTGCATTTTAGAGATGGCGGAGAATTAATGAGTATTGAGGATTCTCGTCTGGACTCTTTGACTCACATAGAACACAGTTTCGTTAAGTTATCCTAATGACTTGCTTCTTCCTACAGATCTAAATGCCTTTCCTTTCTCTTAGTCTCATCTGAAATTGAAAGTGGAATTAGTAAAAGATTTCCCTAGACTTCACTGTGCCTTGGATTAGCAGTGATTAACAGTCATTTATTCCATCTAAATTCCATCCATTTGGCCTCTAAAGATTGTCACTGTTATTTTAGCAGTAATAAATTATTACCTGTCCATATACCCACCTACATGTGCATAGGTCTTTGCCATTTAGTGACTATTTTGCACTCCAATTTGTTTTTGCAGCCACAGTGAGCCCTGCATTCAACTTTTGATGTAGAGTTCTTCCTTCACACCTAAGAATATTATTTAGTAGATGTAAAAGCTTTCTAAAATCCTAAAATGGTTCCTTGTACTGGAGCCATTGTAGTTTGGCCTTCCTCCTAAAACACTTTGAAAGCTAAATAGACACAAATTGTTTGGATGCATCTGTTGATTTAAATCCATGCAACAAGGAAAGCAGCAGTTACTCAGCCAATGAAATAAAAGAAAACCACTGTCTGTACTCATGACAGAACTGCAGGTATTTTAAAACGTACAGAGTTTTCTCTGAAAAAAAAAAAGGAAAATTAAAAAAAGTTTTAAAAAACACCATTCAAGATATGTACAAACATCAGGTTATCTAACCCTGAAAACTGTATTCTTCCTGAAGAAGTAAGATCTAGAGAGATTTGCGTACTAACTGCAAACATGATTTTTAGACAAATGTTAGACTTTCGAAGGTTCTCCCTCTCCCTGTTTTTATAAAAACGTAAAATTTGTGTTAACAAACCAGAAGAGATTTCCTGTCAAATCTTCTTGCCTGCACTGTCTTCTCCAATGTCTCTCAACTGTACATTCTGCAGCTGTGGATGAGCAAGAGTGGCATCCTTCTTCTCCATCTCAATTTCTGGTGTAATAACTCCCTATTGTAGTAACAGGAGCCCCTCGACCACAAAACTCCAGGACCAGCATGTGTCATCTGCACTTCTCTTAGCTTTGTTAGCAGATGAGGTATTTTGAATTGTGAGGATATTACAGGTTGGACTGCAAGAGCCACTGATTCAAGGCACTATAAAATAGCTTTCTACATTGGTGGATAAGTAGAAAGGAACTTTAGGACCCTAAAATGTTATGCTTTGGATTCACTGAGAGTTAACTGGTCTTAAATTTTATGTATCATCTTCTAAAAACATAGAAATGTCCTTAGTTCTTTCGATATAGATCTATTCAGTAAGGCAGGCAGATACCTACATTCACATGGGCACATAAGCATATCTGGACAGGCTTTTTAATTAATAGCTGTTTAATTTACAAAGAATGTTACCATTATTAAAGACATGTTAATACCAATGGATAAGCTAGTTAATCTCCTTTTATAAACTGCCAACATGTAGTGACATTTTCTTTTTTTTTCTTTTTTTAATGAGTTTCATCATAGAGAATGCTGGTTCTGCTATATAATTCAATCTATTTTACTGACTCATGAAGGGTGGAGTAAAATGACAAAGTCTTTTGGTCCTTCAGTTAGAACTTTTCATAATATTGAGCGATTATACATTTATCTGCTTATTAACATCAAGTACAGTACTATGTGAACTCTTGATCCATAATTACCATTCTAAAACTAACTTTAAAGTGTAGTAGAACCACCCTGACATGTAAAAATATAGAAAAGTATGCTGGGTCTGCGGAAGGGCAGGTGAAACTCAAGGCTGCCATTAAGAAAAGAAGGAAAAAAAAAATGTGCTGTGAGGACTGAAACCTTGCCCAGAGGTTGAAGGTTTCATTTGGCAGATACTGCAAAGAAGCCAAAAATGTTTAAAATATGGATAGATATAGATAGTATGTCATTTTACAGGAGTGCTGGCGTTATATGTTTTAGGGCTGAAAGAATGGAATCATGTATGTGTGTTTCCACACATGCTTATGCATGGAAGTGAGAAGCTTAAGAATAAATAAATTAAGTAAAAGAAGCTTGAAGTTTGTGGAACTAGACTAAAGGGACAGCAATAGTAAAGCTTGGTTACTTGAATTAATAATGCATCTTTGTTTGTTTGCTGGTATATATTAAAATACCCTTAATTTCATATGTTTTTGATGCACATGTCATGTAGAGAAGACTCAGAAGTTTTGTGAAATAGCTTCTCATGGGAGTCTGTGCTATGTGGGTATGCCCCAAGGAAAATATTTTTTGCCAAAAAGAAAGCTGTTCTACAAAACTTTCCTGAGACTTAAAAAAGTTCTTATTTTGTGTAGGAATAAACCAGAAGATATTCACAGTTAATAAATGAAAAATGAGATTGCCTTCCAAAGACTTAGGCTGTTGTATCACTTAGGTGTGCAGCAAATTCCAGCTCTGCCATTTCACTCTTCTCCAGGAAGTAACCTCAAGACAAATCTCCTATTCCTCATCATAAGATGAACCTTCTCTATCACTCTTGATGTAATTTACATTAGCATTAAATTATTAATTGGGAAAGAGACTGTAACAAGCTATTTCCCCGCCTATAGTACCTGTACTGAACATCAAACTATTTGATTTTTCTTACTGTAATAACATTTTCGATTATAGCAGGAAAGGAACAAGTGGAAGACAACAAGGAAGAAACAAAAATTTGCATTTGAACTTGTTGCATTCCAATTTTGGCAAGGAAAAAGGAGCATAAAAATTTCTAAATGACTTACAAACTCAAATCCCCTATTCCAAAGTGACAGATTTTTAAAGTCAAATGGACAATTAAGGACAGGGTCATTGGGGGACTTTAAAAAAATAGAGCAGCCAGCAGAATATAATTCTAATTGAAACCAATAGGAGTTTGTTCTGGGAATAATGCATTGTTTAGAAGACAGCCAGAGCCAGGGTGTCTAAGTTCTTGGAGTTCTTTCATTTGTCCATGTTCTGTGCTCACCACAATACAGCCACTACCTCCATTGACTTATGCCCTAGCATTTGAAGGTACAATTCTCATTCCTAGTGGTTTCCTATATCCCACTTCTTAATTATTCCAGAAAAACGGAAAGAGCCAAAGCAGGACATAATGAAAGATCTATTCTGCCAGAATAGCTGTTAGCTTAGCTGACTTTTAGCTGTTGACTTTGGTACCACTCTGAGTGATCAAAGTGCTAGTGGTGGGAATGGAACACAAGGCCTTGTAAGTGATCGAGTTAACTACTATGAAAACTACTGAATCAATCTTCTTGGGCTTCTCAAATTTCTTCTTTTTTCCATGTACAGGTCTTGATTTTGTAAAAAGGCCTGGTGAACAGGAGCCATCAGGTGGAATAGGCAAGGAAAGATCTAGGTCTCGAATAAACACAGAGCTTCACTGCTTTTGGCAATCCATAGTGCTCTGAAGCATGTAAGACTTTAAAACCTGAGCCTTCATTTGCTGAAGAGAGACAGACACCATCAGATGACAGTTCAAATTTGAAGTGAGCTGAACCACCCTTTGGAGATATCTGAACCTTTTGACAAGGAAGGAATTGACAGTGACTAGGCACCTCACTTAAATAGCACGAAACCAGCCTTTCCAGTTTGAAACTACTGTGTCGCGGCCTGGTTTTTACAAGCTCTTCTTAATGGTTGCCTTTGGCTGAAGTGATTCATGTTTATGTTTCTGTGTTACTGTGTGTGCACAATATGTACTCCTGGATGTACAGGTACAAAACAAAAATGTGCTGTTAGTGAATTTAACTGGCTTCAGAAAATACAATGGTCAAGAAACATGGAATTCATTATTTGAATTATATGGATATTAAAAATAATAAACTGGGACTGAATAGACAGTTCTAGCCATTCTTACTAGTTCACTTGAAATTATGAGAGGGACCTGATTCTGAGGTCAGTGTATCCCATGGTCACAAATGTTTTTATTAATAGATATCTACTTTTGAATCTGTTTAATTTCCAGTTGTGCCATTATCCAGACTTCCAGAACAAAATTTATATCCCATTTAGCGCAAGCTCTTTGGCCACCAAGTAAATCCAAGAATTTTATGTAGGCACCGGAGAAAGAGAAACTAAATTCTTCAACACTGTAAAAGAATATGGAATTAAACCTTTAATGATGAGATCAAAACTTCTAACAGCACCAGCTCAAAGAGGACACCACGGGTAGGTCTACACGGTAATTAAGAGCAGCCTTGTAAAGCTGGGATCTGAGATACTTCCATTTGTATTATTCCCTCAAGGACTGACTGAACTGGCCCTGCCTGAATTCCTGATGGAAAAGAACCAGGGTGAGAGAAGAGAGAAGTCAGATGCCAGGCCTGGGGAGGCATGCCTGCCTTGGCAAATCTGCGAGGTCATGGTTTGTCCAAGCCTGAGGCTACTACTGCATGCCTGCAAAATGGACAGAAGATGAGTCTCATTTTCAGAATGATTGTACGAAGACAGACACCTTGCTTTAAACAAAGAGAAGTTTCTTGGAGGAGCTGTTGATTTTGAAACCAAGCTTGGGAGATCTAATGTTAGGATCACAGTGTTATCACCTGTGTTGACAAGACAAGTCCCACAGTACTTGGTGTTAAATTGAAGTCCAAGTTACTGCAGACAAAAGCTTAATCTAACAGTCTCATCTTTTTTTTACTTTTTAATGAAAATTTCACCTTGGGTTCTCTATACAGTGTATATAGAGAAGCAGGCACCTCCAGAAGGTGATTCATCTCATCCTAAGATAAGCATCTGAGATAGATAGCTTAGACAAATTGCCTCTGGTGGTGTTTATTTTCTCCTACACTGACTATAAAAGAAGCCTTGGTTGACTAGCTTACACTCAGATTTCCAATTTTCGGACATCTGGAAGCCATCTGAAGGCAGTTACTGTGTTTGAGCGTTCCAGTAATGAGCCAGTTAGCCTGGGCTTTGCATCGGCCTAATGGGATGCACATGGCTTTTGGCAGGCTCGGAAACCGGGCAGAGCTCGCTCAGTGCCTATTTGCAGAAGACTGTATGGACACACCCTGTGAGAGATTATCTGAGGGAATTCCCTCAAGACGGAACTCTTTTTTCCTTACCTGCAGCAAGCCTTGAGCAATAGTGGCAAAAATACTGTAAAGTACTGGGGTGGATACGTGAGGAAAACCAGAAAGATAGCTCCTAGGGAACAGTTTCTTTGTCTGCTCCAACCTGAGGACAGAGAATAGCCACAGGCAACAGGAATTCCTCTATGCGTCTGCCTCCTTGGAAAATGTGAAACCTATGGCAAAGAAGCATCTGCAATTTCCAGGCACATTAGACCTAAGAGTTCAAGTGGTCATGGCAGGTTTCCTTCATCACATCCATTTTTAAAATATGCGTAACAGACCTTTATTTTTCCACTTCAGTTTATACCTCCTCATACAAAACAATGGACACTGGTTATTATCCTCATTTATGATGATAGTATCGCTGACAGTTTGAAAGACAAACGGAGTATCATCTCCGACTTCAAAAAACACATCTATGTAACCCAATTTTTACAACTGAGATATATGACTTTCAGCCTCAACAGGAAGATACACCTGCTTTCCCAGACTGACCAAAGCCTTCTCTGAAGGAGATGAACTGAACATAGGTTTTATAGAGACTGATAAGGAGATGGTAAAATTTTGCTGGTGGAGGTACAATATACCTGGCTTGTTTAGTGGATATCATGCAGAAAAAATAAGATATGGACTGATTCATTCAACTTCAATTCACTGTTTCCAGATTTCAGTTCATAAATTCTGCAATATGTGCAAACTATGAGATGAGCACAATAAAAAAGTAGACAAAAAAAATATATGAAATACACTTGGAATTGTCAGTTTGGAAAGGATGGGCTTCTTCTACAAACCTAAGTAGGATAAAAGATATATTTAGATGCAAATTTCAAAATTTTAAACCCAACTTGATAGCTCAGTCACAAGGTATAGTAATAGCTGGAGGATGAAACTGAGCTCTAGTCTGAAATCTAGTCTGTGAAGTCTAGACTTCACATTCCATGCGAAGAGAAGCCCAAAATAAATACTGGATTCTGCACCACACAGAGGTTCTGCGTATACTCCATGCATGGTATGATCACTAAGCCTGACAGGTTGGACTTATAACATACATGCAGCACCGCACATGCATACTTAGTGCTCAAGGGTCCAGGAGCTTTCAAATACTTCTGCCTAATCTTTACTAGAGCTGTCATGAAATTTCCTTCACTACGTTCTTTGAAAAATTATAGTCCAAACTAACCCTGACTTACTTCGAAGGTGTCTGAGGTAGTTACATTAGGAGGGTAGATGACCTAAATGTTATCAGTAGTCAACAGGGATGGCCAGATGCTTCCCAGGGTGCTGAACCATCTGTCCTTCTTCTTCCTGGAGGATGAGACCTGGAGCAATGACTTGCCTCAGGTCTCCACATTCTCTGGTCGAAAAGCATAGAAGAGACTGGACTGTTTTTCCTCCAGAAGTACTTACCTGCAGCCCCATGGGACCCTAGATCCCTGGTCTCTACCACTAAATAAAAAAGGTGTGAGGCCCAGTGCCAAAGCAAGTGCCTTACATACCCACAGCTTAGGATTTGCTGCCTCTTACTCAGAAGCAACTGATGCAATTAAACAGCATCAGTCATCAGTTGTTGAACCTGGTCCGTTGCTCTGTTTTACCAGTCATATTGCCCTGCACACAAGTTCATATTTTGGGGAGATATCAAAAGAACAATTCATTATGTATCCAGTCATGGTCTACATTATCTACATTACTCAAAGATGAGTATTACACCAACATATATTTATGCTTCAGGTTCTTCAGCAAGATAACTTGTCAAGTCTTCCCCTCCACTCTTCAGTCACTAGATATAATGAGCCTAATTCTGAAAATGATTATATTTTAGGAAAACATGCTTTTACATGCTGCCTCCGCCTAAAAATTTTAACCAGAAAGCCACCTAAGCTCACCCTTGACTATTTCTTTTCTAACTGCATCAGTATTTGGGCTAATATATTTCTCAGTATTAATAGCCATTTCTTATGAATATTTTAGAAATCTTCAAAAGAAATCCAAATTTGCTGCTAAGTTAAAAAGTGATCGAGGGAGCATTTTTAGCAATCCTTCCCTTACACACTGGACCAGCATTACTCATTCTGCAGTCACTGGCAGGTGGTTCATTAAACATTTAGCAACAAATAGAAAACAACAGCAGCAACAACCCCCCACACACTTTCCCTCATGCACACACTATTGAATGAAAACCTTTTGCCCAGGAGAACAGCCAGGTAGTGGAGTAGGTTACCCAAAGTGACTGGATAGTCTCTGTTCTTGGAGTTTTTTGAGATCTGACTGCTTTTTGAGATCTGAACTCTGAGTAACCAGATCTGATCTCAGTGCTGTCCCAACTGAACAGGAGTTTGGGCTTGAGGGGTCTCCAATCTGAATTACCCTATGATCCCCTGATCCTACGAAATAAATGTGTGAAATTAAGAAGATATATCTTTGGACATTTAATCTAATATTTATTTGCTTACAAATAAAAAATAGTTGGATAACTCTGCTCAAGATGATTGCTGGATTCTATTCAAGAGATGATGTGGTTCTTGAATTATATTTTTCATCCAAGGAAATTTTATGATAAATACACTTCACAAAGTGAGTGTTTTCTTGTTGTTCCAGAATGGAATAAACTATTTTTCCATCATCTACATTTTTTTCAGTTGAAATAATATGAAAAAGAACGCAGTACAATGCCCATTTCTCAGTTGACTGTTAGCAATAAAAAGAAAGTCTTTAATGCCTACTCCAAACACAGTGGTTGGATTTCAAAAAGATCTAATGGGACAAATGTATTTTGAAATAAGACAACTATAACAAAAGGCAAGTTAAAAGCAAAAGAACAAACTCTCAATAAAAAAGCTAATCTCAGATGTTACACCTATTGAACTTTCTTCAGTCTAATTCGTGATTTAAATACTTCGAATACTGCTGTTGAATTGGTAAAATCCTGTCAGAATCTTCAAAAAAAAAAAAACAAAAAAAAAAAAACAGCTTCATCTCGATCGGTAAGTTTGTTGTGCATTTCAGTAACTCCATTAGAGCAAGGTTCAGTCAGCTTCAGTTTATTTCCACATCAGATATGCTATCTGTATTCCTTTATTTTCAATACAAGAACATGGTCTGCATCCCATAAATGTTTGGTTTTATTGTTTGTTTACAGACTAGTTGTGCTGTGTTGGTTCCATGTTTCGCTCTATGTTTCAATGTTGGACTTATCAGAAATGTCACATTTGTTTCCGATTTTTAGCAGCTTCTTTAACTGGAAATTACTCTCCGATACGTTTTCCCATAGGATTCTTTTTTTCTAAAAATGGAAAATATTTAAAAGGGAATATTTGTAAGACTACTGTGTGTTCACCTGCACAGCCTGTACACACAGATAAGGATCACACATTTAAAATACAACAGATGGTGAACATGACTGTTATATCTAAATACAGTGTTTTGAGATCAAAGGTGAAGTATACATGTCACCTGGAAGAGGCTGTTTGATAATAGTGTGAATAAAGACTATTGAAAGAATTCTTGCCCACATTGGTGTACTGTTATTGATCTCTTACTGTAAACTAGTCCCATGGGGATAGGAAAATTACCCAGCAACATGAGGGAAAAATGTGTTTCCTTTATCTCAGTTTTCTTTATCTCTTTATGTCTTTTTTTTCTTGTGCAACTGATAAAAATTAATCCCTGAACTGCAGAGCCTGGCAAATCGACTGACCTACAACAAGAGCAGAGTTGGCTCTGCTCTATCACCAGTGCACGGTGCAGGCAGGAATTTTTGGATGCCACGATTTTGTGATCAGCAGTAAAATTAAAAGCTGTGTAATCACATGGTGCCTGCCCATATTTGGTGAATTTTGGTGACAGAAATCTCTATCCTTTCACTTTCTGTCCTGAACTGCCCTTTGGTACTGCACATCAAACATGTTTCGACCTGGAGTTATTTCCACATATTTTGATGGCAGAAGTAGGACTGTTGCGTTTAGCAGCAAACTAATAGAAATGAGGATGTTACCATCTTACCACAGTACCATCACAGATCATTAAAGTTGCACCTGCAAAATGCCTTGCACCAATGATTTGATCTCTGATGGCCCCTCAGCGTGCTGCCCACATGGGATTTGAAGGATTAGCATCACTGTAAATTGTGTCAGAGTGACTTAGGTGTCTCCATGTTGTTCCAAATGCTTTCCACGGCACATCAGATTCAGAGAAATTCTGAATTAAGTCTGACACTAACATCAAAGAGATCCAGTCAGCATTTTTTGCAAACTCCTCAATTTGATAAAAATCATCTCGTCTCAGTCTGAGCGAAGACTGAGCAAGAAGGTCTGAGTCAGCCCCTGCAGTGTTAGCTGTCAAACCATCAATGAAATATTTCAGTCTGTGCCTCTGGTGTTTAACCACTTA
Organism: Crypturellus tataupa; assembly: GCA_034781795.1. NCBI lineage: Eukaryota > Metazoa > Chordata > Aves > Tinamiformes > Tinamidae > Crypturellus > Crypturellus tataupa. Next base: position 2,067,162 of record JAWLRI010000839.1, on the reverse strand, counting down.
GTAGCTAACAGACCAAATACTTTATTACTCACGGGCCAACTCTCCTCAACCGTTACCTATGGACTAGTTGGAAAAAGTTAGCATAGAGGAGTTTGGACTTGTACAACCAAGCTGATTTTGCATTTAGAGCAGGCCAAAGTGACTTGTATTTATTATAGTGAGAAGCATAATAATCACTTCTCTACTGTACAGTTCAAAAATGACTTAGCAAATATTTTTTTTTCCCAAACTCTTCTAAAACTAAGCAACAAGCTTTTCAAAGCAGAGGAAACTTGTTTACTCAGTTGCTTTTTCTAAACCAAAGGTAAAATTGAAGAAGAAAGAACCCAGCATGTGCCGAATAGAAAATAAGTCATATCGTGGAAATCTGGTTGTGACCTTAATGTGTGGTTCTCCTTTGAAATTAGATTCTCTAAAGTTTTTCCAGTTCACAGTCTTCAGCTCTAAATTCTTTTCTTCCCTTTGCCCATCAGCTCTGGGTTTTAAAGATTACGTGGGCTAAATTCAACAATAAAAGAAAATTTTAAAATGACGATTTTTTCCTGACTGTGGTCCAATGGAAAACGTCTGTAGGCCTCCCTAGTTAGTTTCCCAGCTTCTGAAACATCTTTGCCAAATTATAATTTATGTAATTTGCACTTCAAAATGTGGGCACATAATCTCAGTGCTCTCCAAGTTGTGGGAATAAACAGAGTTTCTCCACAAATCTTTGGGGGAACTTTTAATCAAAAGTCTGCCTGGGGCCGGATGTTATCATGCAACATGAAGAAGCAGGATTGTGACAGATCTACACCCAGAAAGGTTTAATCAAATCTGTTCAGTCAGAGCGCTCTGCCTTTGAGTCACTGATGGGCAATGCGGGAGTGAGGCAAGAACATCCTTACTCTGTCTGGCCCCTTGTATCATGCTTCGACAGCATAAATTGCCAAGTCCTACCTGCCTCTCACTCCCTGGATCACACGTGAGGGGCGCTTACTCCGCTTTCCAGCACTACAATAAATACAATGGAGTGAATTCAACATCCTGTAAATCAGATGCTTTTGTCTGTGTCTCTGGAAAGTATCTTTAAAGTTGAGTATCCCAGAAGCATAGAATAAGAAAAGTATTTACCATCATCAAAAGAGTAACCCCGAGGAAAACAAACAGACAGAAATAAGGCACTGACAGTATAATTTATTTACTTGTAAGTTTATTTAGAACTGCATATGATTTAGATACTTTAGATATTAACTAATCATTTATTAATGCTCCATAGGCCCCATTTGAATCTCAATTATGCTGGTGGTATTCTGAAATAACCCTACTGACTTCATTCTCTGGAACACAGCAGTCAATTAAGCCCTTTAATCTGGAATTTCCCCAAGTTTGTGCTATTTTATCCGAGAGTGAATTGGAGAGGGTAAGAGAAAGTAAAATAGCCCTAAGCACAAGTGCACTACCAAAGCATCAGAAATTGCCAGTGAAAAGTGGCCTAAACATTTACTGCTCAGTGCAGAGAGAGCAGGACAGCTTACCCACGCATGGCATGGTTGAACACACAAACTGCACTTCAGATATCTGGGAAATATCAGTGGGTACAAAGGAAGGGGTATTTTATATGATGTGCTAAACCCCAGAACAAGACCCAGAACCTTAGACACCAGTTTCATCTTGCTGAGAGAAGTAGGAATACAGTATTGATTACAGTGGGCTCTAGTTCAGCAAGGCCAAATCACCTCAAAATTAGAAGGGAACTCATTTTCACCACCTGGTTGTGAAATTAATTAAGTGCACTGGCTGGGAGGTGATTGGAACAATATTTATTTTAACATTTTCCATGATTTCTTCTGTTTAAAATACATGGGACATTGAACTTTTAATAAATATAACTGTGTTGGAATGTGTTTACACTGCTTCATATGTCCAAGGTGGGGGATTATTTTGAAGAAATAAGAGGGCTTAGGGTATTTCAAATGATTTCTCAGTTGGGTAAAAGAAAACACAACTTTTAGGAAACTGATTCCCAGTAACTCAGGTTTTGGTTTCCCTCCTACAGGAAAAGTGTAGAGTAAGTAGGGATAGACCAGAGCAGGAATTTTCAACAATTCAGACTTTCAGCTGAAAATAGTGTTTCAGTCAAAGCATGCCTTCACCAGGAAAAGATTTGGTTTTGACAATTTTTTTTCTGTCTGCGTGGTTTGGGGATTCTTTTTTTCTGAAATTTGGTTTTCCATTGCTAAGAACATCTGAAATCATTAGCAGAGATGAGCTCACATTTCTATTTAAGAGAAGAAAAAATGAATTCTCAACAGTTTCCAGAAAACAGGTGCGCTGTAGGGAAGTTTCTAAGACACAAATATGATTGCCTTGTCGATCCTATATGTGTTTCTTTACTGTTGCTCGGCTATACTCAGCTATAATACATGTGTACTTTTAAAGGCATGTTCTGGAATATCAGGAAAGTCAGCACTGCCCCATCTGCTCCAGCAGCTGCTGAGAGGGGGAAGGCCTTGACCCAAAACTTGGATATCGCAGTGCCTGCTCCACAGCCGTGATCCCTCCCCGTTCAGTCCTTGTCTGCGCCTGGATATCAAGTCCCCACAGAGAGCCGAGGAGAAGGCAGAAGAGAGGGAGTTTCACCTGCAGCAGTTTAAATCATCCGCAGAGGGATAGATTTACAGTACCCCTCCAGGCCAGTGTAAAGGAGTCGTACAACCCTGCGAACAGAGACTAGCAATGTTTTACAAATTGCAAAGACACGGAGACAAAGGCGCAGAGCAACGCCAGGAATGAAATCTAGCCAATCTTACAAAACTGCTTGCTTATTCAGGTTCTCAGTAGGAGCGGAGACTTTATCCCTTGAGCGAGCAACCTTCAAACTAACCCTGTCCTGAATTTCGGGTGGCGTCGATGGCGGCGTTTCCAAGGAGCGCAGGTCCCATCGAACGGCCGCAAGAGCACACGGAGGCGCAGCAATAGCCGGGGATAGGAATGAGGGAGAAAACATTGCCTTGCTGCGAGAATATGAAACAGATCCCGTATCTTTCATAAATATTTACAAAGTAATTAGGAAAAAGGAAAGAAAATACACATCAACAAATGAGGCACATCAAAACACTGTCACTAAAGCTTGCATTTCAAAATGTTGGGAGGAAGAGAAGGGCAGCTGTAGTCTATAGAAAACTTCATTAATGTTTTCGAATCACTCATAGGATTTAGGTGCTGAAAGGCATGCTAAATTGGGATTTATACATAATCAGATCATTGAAAAATATACAAATGGCTGCCAGAGTAAAGTACAATGTTCACTTTTGAAATTACAAAAAATCCTTTGTCTCAGAGAGTGAATTGACTAAAGTTTAGTTTCAGTGAAGCATGTTTTTGCTTTGGGTGTCACTATTTAGTTTGGCCTCCTTGCCAGAGAAACCTTTTTACTGAGTGCAGTTCCTTCAACTGTTGTTTTTATTCTCCAGCAACTGAAAAAAAAAAAAAAAAAAAGAGAGAAAAATAAAAGAAAAATCAAGGCTGTATCAGATGCTTCATATTTAAATGAGAACTGCTTAGTGTTTACCTTTAATTTTGAGACAGCGGTGGGGGAGAATTGCAGGGGTCTTGATTGCTTGATTGCTTGCCAGGATTTCTCAAACAGATGGATTTGAGTCTCCTTGCTTAAATAATCTGGAAAATCAAGTTTGACTGGTTGAATCAAAGGGGTGGCGAGTTGGTAAAGAAAACATCCATCCATCTATCTCTCTAGGCACCTCTATCACTCCCATCGCCGTGGCATCTGTGCACCTTCAACAGCCATGTCAGGCAATAGCCTCAGATTCCTCACACCACCGAACATGCCTTTGGCAACCAGCCAGCAACTCTGCCAGAGATAAAGGATTATATATGTTATGCTTGTGCATACTACAGAAAGGATTTTTGCTCTTTGACTGCAATGTCTGAGGTTTCCATGGCTGAGATATTCAAGCACACACATATCCTAAATCTTAGGACTTATGTGATGATGGACATCTCTGAATGTATTGTTACTCTGTGCTCGTCTGAACCATGTGTTTAGAGAAGGAACAAGACACATATTTCCTTTTATAGTTAGATGGAGGCAGGAGGTCATGTTTCCAAATGGTTACTAGGTAAGCTCGTTTGTCATCATTTTGTTTTCCTTTTCTTCTTCTCCCTTTTTATTTTTTTTTCTTTCCATGTGAGAACCGCCTTTCTCAACACCTGTAGAGACAGGAATTATTTAGACAGGAATTCATTCAGAGGAAGGGGGAGGAAGTGGGGGCAGAGATGAAGACACTGTTTGGACATCCACCCTTTCCGAAGGTGGTTCCCATAGATACAGGGGAGAAATAAGTTTCCCTGTGAGAAATAGTGGAGTTCCAGTAGATGATGTGTCCTGTGCTGTGAAAACAAACTTTGACCCTCCTAAACTGTACACTGTGTAAAGGATATCCAAAAACAAGGGAAATGGCAACCGCAGCCTGTGCTCAGGAGTAGCGCTACATGAAAAGGTCCTAATAAGGAACTTGAACTATTATTTCTCCCCATCCCCAACCCAGACTTGGCAAATTGTATTGGCATCGGACTAGTTTACAGATACAGAAACAAGCAGATGAATTAGAAGGGTTGCATACTTCATGGGATTATGCGTGGCACATACTTTATAATGATTTAGGAATTGCTTTGTTGCCAAAAGTCAATGCATGAAAGAAGAACATGTCCCCAGCTTTCCTGTGTTATGTGTGTATATAGAAAAACATAGCCCAAAAGGATTGTCTTTGCATCAGTGCGCTGAGCAATCCCTGATACACCTCGTCATTTCTTCCCATTGAACTATCCAGTAGAGTTAAGCTGTGGAAGTCCCTACCACAAAACACTGCAGATGTGGGATCTTAAATTCATTAATAGGAAGATTTGTCAAATGCACAATACAAAAACATACTGAGGACTATTAGATAGAAAGCCGCCACATCTGGCTCGGGAAACATGTCCTGCCCTTAAGCAGGACAAGGTGGGCAGAACCAGCCCTTCAACCTTGCAGGCCACTGGTGGGGGTAGAGTATGGGGAGGTGGAAATTGGTCTGACCACTGCAGCTGCTCTTATCTTCTGCTGTGCTCCATGGCTTCATGTGTAAACACAATGACTCTCTAAAATTAGGCAATGAATGGAAATTCCTGTGTTGGGAACAGAGATGAACTAAGGTGCCCCCATAGTCACTGGAGAGAAGGTGAGAAAGAGGCACGTGCTTCACCCACCCAATACCTCAATTGCCCTCTAGATAGACCTCTTTCTCCACTAACTAAAGAAAGAGTGCCAGGCACCTGGGGTGCTCCCTCAATACCCAACGGCTTAAATTTAGCTAAAATAAATCTAGGCCTGTGCTTTCATACTAGTTTACATGGGAAATGCTTACCACATAATTGTTGAGAATAGATGTCTAGTAATTGTCCAGAATACTAAATATAAACATGTACCGTGGTGAAACTAAGCTAATTTCAAATTGTGTGATACATCCTACATGATTTCTGAACATTTTGTTTTGATGTTTTTGTTACTTTTTTTTTATTCATTTGTTTCTTCAAGGAAAGCCAGAGCTAGAAAATGTTTTCAAAAAGAATCAGAAACGTTCAGCTTGTTTGCTTTTGAAAGGACCCAAAGGTCCTGGGGAAAAGCTTTAATTTTCCAATTTCCGAAAGAAAGACAGCAAGAGAAAAAGAGAGAGAGAGAGAGAGAGAGGTAAGGAGAAAGAAAGAAAGAAAGAAAGAAAGAAAGAAAGAAAGAAAGAAAGAAAGAAAGAAAGAAAGAAAGAAAGAAAGA
>JAWLRI010000839.1:2031419-2061256 GCA_034781795.1 Crypturellus tataupa | reverse complement strand
GAAAGGAAAGGAAAGGAAAGGAAAGGAAAGGAAAGGAAAGGAAAGGAAAGGAAAGGAAAGGAAAGGAAAGGAAAGGTCAGATGGAACAGATATTCTCTAAAAATCGTTACTGTGGTCAAAATTTTTCGAGTAAATGCCAATGCCTCCTAGTTCAAATCTTCTGTTTAGAAGTACTTGCTGATATAAGTGCTGTTACTAACTTAATTAAAACTATTTGTAAGTAAAAGCAATTGTTATTTAAAGCACATAAAATACTCCATAAAATATGACTTAAAAATGAATCTTTGTTTTTGATTCAGTTCTGTGCAAATTTGAAGGCTCTCAGCATCTTGCAAAACAGAAATCCCTTAGCTGTTACAGGGAATGATGTTCCATATGTTATTGTGATCTATACTGAAATAACATTTAGACTCCATGCCTAGGAAGAGCATTAACATAATACATACAGGTACAAGGAAAGGATGATTTGTAAGAGATTTTATAAAAATTGCTGTAACATGCTGCAAAGCAAACATAAACAGCTTTCAGGTTGGCTGAGTATTAATGCAGCTATGTGGCCATGTCTGGGGCACAGGGGCCTTGTGCCTCCTTATTTAGTTTGGGATGGATTTTGTTAGCTTTATTTATACTGAGTAGCAGTGGAATCCCTGTATGAATCAATGAAATATTTATAGAGCATGAGGTTGACCACCACTAACGACTTGTTTACAACCAGAATCAAAAGTGGTGCAAAGAGCCCAAAGCCAGTTTTGAGATCGGTATTATTCCTGAATAGTAATAATAAAAAAACAGCGTGATACTGCGACTACAACAGTTTTCCCATTTTCCCACCTTCCCTACAGCAATAGAGATTATCAGTCCCTCACCTGGAAAGCAGAGCCCTTGCCCAAGGCAGAGCAAATGTAGTCCATACTACCTGGCCTCACTCTCACCTGAGCTGCCCATATGGCACTAATACATAGTAGTTTATTTATGGGCGTTTTTTCGGTAATGTAATGTTGCTATAGGATGAAACTAGGAATAAATGCTGCATGCTCCATGGTGTGGGATGGAGGCAGGTGGGTGATGCTTAAAGGCACAGAGGACAATCGAAGCAGATGACTCCTGCACAATTTAATTTAGTTGCACTGCTCCTGGAAAGAACTACCCCCAAAACAGTGTCTAGGTTTTACTTCAGAAGGGACTCCAAAATAAACCCTAAGGTGGGCTAAAATCTCTGCAATTTGGGCATGTTGGACTGGCACTCAGAGGTTGGGTTGGAGAGTTGAGTTGGGCTGGAGAGTTGAGTTTTTTGATAGTGACGATACAGCCAATATTGAGTCCTGTTGCTCGTCAGACACAACTCGCCTGCCGTGAGACTCACGGGCCTCATCCATCCTCATCGCTTGCTGCACGGAGCACTGAGTGTGAAGCCCATCTGCTGCGCCCTGCCATCAGGCTGGTAGTGACGTGAACCTGAGGAGTAGCATCTTGCTAACTGGATTTGGGTCACAAACCTTGAGACTAAGCAGAGAAAAAAAAACTCCTTTTTTTCTTCTTTTCTTTTTTTACTTTAGTATGTCTCTTTTATGTCTTAAAAAGTTTATGTTCTTAGCGTGCTTGCTTAATGTGTTTTGCTTCTTAATGTACTCTAAAGATTCTATGAAAGCCAAACGGTGTGCAGAAATCTGTATTTGTGCTCTGCCACTATAAAATATCAAATTAAAGAAAAAATTTGCCTGAAACTCAAATTCTGATTCAAAAATATTTCAGTCTGAATTGTTTTAGCAGAAATAGCAGCTCAATAAAGGTAGAAAAAAAGCAATTTTCCCAAAGGTCAGATATGATCTAGTAAGTATGATCTAGTAAATTTCCTTATGCTCATTATCGTGGAATAAGTAAATGAGTGGGATCTTAATGAATATCTGAAAAAAAGACTAGATGAACACAAGCTACAAGTGTTTATTTCTGAATACTCAAAATAAAAGGAGTCTAGAGCAAAGTAGATGTCTGCATTATAGACATCTGCAGTTAGGTATAAACAAAATATTTATTTCTGGGCTAGGATGTTTTGGTGGCACCTGCATAAATGCTCAAAACTCTTCTTTCATACCCGCTAATAATCATGAGTTTGGCACTAATATCAAAACATACTTAGAGATGAAAAATACTTTAGACTTTTTTTATTTACCTTCTGTGTTTGGGTGGAGAGGGGGAGGTGTTCAGACTTCAAAGCCCTACTCAGTCACATATTCAAGCAAAGGCTGCAAATGAAGCCTGAGTCTCATGGAACCACATGATTCCTCAAAGCGATTTTTTTATTTTCTTCATAACTTTGTTAAGAGTTAACAATAACGAATGGCTTTATACAGCAAGAAATTGAAATATATTCTCTAGGAAGCTCTAAAACTTATCACAGAAGATTTTCTTGCTTTTTCTCGTAGACTTGAAACTGTATTTTCCAAACGATTTGCTCTTGAGCATCTGCAGTAAAAAACATGGAAAAATAACCTTTTAGCCTGACAAATGCACTTTGGGAGAGTTTCTTTTTTGATAGATATATCAAATTTTGCCAGTTGTGGCAGGGCTGATACACACACCATGATGCTCCGTGATGCTAGACCCAGCTCTCTGGCCAGACTCCTACCCTTGCGTTGGCTTTGCAGAGACCTGCAAATTTCACTGCAGCTCGGTACAAAGCGGAACCACCTCAGTTCTAAGATGTTTCTATTAAAAGCTAACTAATCACTACAGAGGTTTCTATATTTCACACCGGGTTCTGTGAGGTAAAAAACTTCAGTTAAAAAAAAAAAGAGAGAGACTGTTGCACAGCTACAAAGACTTACACAACACAAAGCCTTTGAATGACACATAGTTATTACGGATCCCGTGTGATGAAAATGTTGCTAGGTGGTTGATAAATAAAAACAAAGTGGGTTGGATGTGTAGCTGAGTCTCAACATGAATTTTCAGAATTAGCAAATAAGTATGACATGAACAAAGGTAAGGTAAGTAAGGTAAGAAAGAAGAAAGAGTTTAAGAGTAATCCTGAAGTTACTTGCATTGTTTTCCAGAAGCAATTAGGCACAGTCAGGTGCAGCAGCAGCCACTCTAATGTGGCTGCAAAAATTAAGGCAGGAAAGACAAAAGCAAGTTAGTTTTAAGGTGGAACTGAGGTGGCTTTCTGACACAGAGCCAAGAATTCAGCTAGCGCAAACGGTGACTTCTGAATAGGTGGGAAAGCGAACAGAAAAGTAAGGAATAACGCACAGCACAAACAAATCAGACAGACAGACTGTGTGGTAAGAAATAACCTTTGTTACAATTCATTTTGAGAGTTGTCTGTTCAGGGTAGGTTAATTTTATGCAGATATGTTGTTACACAAAAGGCACATAAATGTTATTTTAAACAAGTTACCTGAGAAATTCTGTAAATTTTGCAGACCTTAAAACTCAAACTGACAAAAACTTAAGCAGATTTTGATTTACATCGTTAAAGTAATTAAAAAATGTTCAACATCCTCTCTAGGTTATTATTTTGTCAGCCTAACGAGTTGCTAAATTAACTCAACATCATTCTCATGTAACTCACTGAAAATCGGATCAGGACATGCGACCAGTATCATGACTATAATTCAATCCCATGTTTTGAGAAACTTCCCATTTTCTTATTCCATCAACAGTTTAATGTTCTTTGTTTTGTTCTTTTTAACACAAATATACTTGGGGACTTCAAGTTTAAAATGTAGACTGATCTTGCCCTCATAAAATAACAAATGCAACTACTGGACTTTTGAGCTTCACTCGTCTAATAATAGCACAGCATTTTTCTATGCCATGGAAGCATACACATTACCATACGAAATTAAATCTGTAACCTTCCAGCCCAGTATGCAGAACACAATCCAGATGCTTACCAGGAAGACAAAATAGCCTCATCAATTCTTACCACTAAGGTATATTCTTAACGTTTCTTATTTAACTGTACCAGTGTCTATTTACTTTATAGAAATTTAGTAAATTAGGTCCCAAATCTCTTAGGCAAATTTGCGTATACTTAGTTGTACTAATGACAATGCTTTTGTTAACTGCAGTGGTCAGTCAATGATTGGAATTAAGTCTATCTGCATATATTTGAAAGATAAGAATCTAACCTTATTTTCATTTTTTTTTCTTCCTGGTTTGAAAGACAACATGCTACTTCAAAGTTTCCAATTTACTAACGTGATTTATCCTAACACTTCTGAGGACCTTCACGTACCTCTCATTTTTAAATAAAGTGAAAAAAAAAATCCTTCTTTCCCTTAGATTTGGAATTTTCCTCTCAAAGTTACTATGAACCAAAAAGAAAGGTTCAAAATAGGTGACTATCTGCCATATATGAGCAGCAGACTTGAAAGATACACCTTTCAGCAACTTTTTTGCTTTTTTCAAATGGGAACTTCATGCTGCTTCTAGCTGAAAAGGAACTACAATAAATATTAGTCCTCAAAATTGTGGCATTTTTATGTTTAATGAGATTTTAAGAGATTTTTCTGGCTCTTCTTTACTCCTAAAAGGTTGTATTTTAGTTAAGTAGGATGTATGGCTTTTCAAGTCTATAAAACAAAGTCTCCCTGAAAATAGGCAAAAATTCTTCGCTGAGTCCTTCAACGTCCTTCTAATTCTGAGCTTCAGTTTATTCATTGTGAGTTTATACCAGTTGTTGTTGTGACAGTCTTATCATGTATGTTTAATAGCTTTCAATAGCCTTTTCAATACCTTTTTCTTCCTGTATTTAGCATGCTAACATATTTATATAGAATAACCACATCCCCTTTCAGCTCTTTGCTAGTTTTTTCAGTTCTCTAGTTAAAAAAAAATCTATTTTAATTTACATAACACATGCAGAATACATTATACTGTGCTATATCTTTTTCTAGAACTGATATGGGAGGATCTCAGCAGTTTACCCACAGCCTTCCACTGCTGCTTACAGCAGTCATCCCAAGCTTGGGTGTGTATTTCCTTCTCAACATCTTTCTCATTCACATTCCATAACATTCCATATACATTTGCAGTGTGTATGTTACACTGCAGGATATTACATTTATTTTAGGTTGTTGACAATGGCCTATATAAACATATGGCTTTTTATTTTTAAATAATCATCTACACAGTTATTGATATAAAAGTAAGGCACATTTTAGGTGCTCAGCACAAAGCAAATTGATGTAACACAAAGTCATTTCATGAAAAACAGGTAGCATTTTGAATAGACTATATAAATATTCAGAAATTACTAGACAGAATCTCAAATTAGTGAGGCTGTCATAAAAGTTAAAATATTTCTTAAGCTTATTTGTGGATTTTGAATTTTCAAATTTTCATGACACCAGCCTTTCTCTGCCCTGTAAGAATTAGGTTTCAACTTCATAAACATAAGAAAAGGCTTTTGTGAAATTAACCTACTTCGGTGGAGGTTTAGATAAAAAATACAAAATACCATCAGACTTGTGATAAAATCTTAAGAGTCAGCAATACTGGATTATAGAAACAGAAATCTGTAGGTGGTAGGAGCCACAGGAGGAAAACAGGTATGTTGGTGGTGGATTATCTGGAGAGAGAGAAAAACATGGCTGTAGAAAAAGAAGCGGGGTTAGGTGGAGAAGAGGGAAGTTTTAATAGTGTTCTCATTACAGTTTTGTAAGCTGATGTGAAGAGGATCCTGTCACATGGAAAACTGCTTCAAAGAGCACCTGTTGCAGCTTGGGTCATGAAAGAGGGTTTCAGCTTCTTAATATTCATCTTCTGCATACCTAGGAAAAAGTCTTGGGACTGCTTAAAAGTGCACTGGATAGTCTCCTCTCTCAAGGGGGACTTGCACAGAAGAGATCACTAGAGTATAGCTCGCTCTGGTCACAACCCCTCCAGCTGGGAGAGTGGCCAGCTGCACACTTCGGGCAATTTTCCAGCCTCTTTATGTAGCCAAGAGTGGAGCTAGCCCAAACTGCGTGAGGTACAATAGGTTAGAGCAAGTGCTTGGAAAGTCGGTAAACCAAGGGGAGTTATTTTGAACTAGAGCTTGAAATCAAAAAGAAACTATTACAGTTGCTTCAACGTGGGGGTGATGCGTCTGCACTTCTTTGTACTTGTGAAAAGGTGCCAGCAGCATTCTGCACCAGTTCGAGTCTGGAGGTCTGGGACTTCTGGAGGCCAAAGAGAAGCAATTGCATTGATGCCAATAAAAAGTATATGGTATGCTGAATTTTAGTTCAAAAGCAACATGACTAGCACACCTTCCAAGGGAACAAATAACCACAAAAAAGAAAATCAAACCATGGAAATTGTTTAAAGAAGAAAACTCACATTTAATTGAGAATTGCTTCATGTGAGGCAAGGGAGCCAAACCCCCTGAGTGTTTCAGCCAGGCTTGATTTATTGAGCAGAGTGGGCTTGTCTCTATCACCTGACACAGTAATTTTAAACTATCTTTGAATTATCTTTTTTAATTAAATTTTCAAGGGATGATTGGATTTTCTGTTTGAGTGATTATTTGTTTGGTTAGAAAACACACCAGACATCTTGCTATTTGACCTTTCTTTTACTTCAGATGAAGGTGTAGAAACTCCTAATAGCAGGCCACTTTGTCAACAGTCAATGGATTGAAGCTCAGAGGTGGTGCATCCTTCCCCAGCAGGATTCTTCCTGCTGCATGGGGATTGTTTGGCAACATAGACCTCTTACAGTGTTTCCCACTGCTTGTTGCTGCTAACATACAACTTTCCATGTCCATCTGTCCCCTCCTGAAGCTCATCAGCCATGCTGGGCACTTCTGCAGCCTTTGCTGTGGGCAGCTTGGCCACAGCTAATATGAGTGAAGGTCTTGAAGAAAGCTTAAGGTTTGTGTGTGCAAAAAAAGGCAGATGAGGGTAGATGAGGCTGTAGATGAAGCTCAACCTTAACTACTGTATTAATATATAAACAGCAATTGTTATAGCTAGAAATAAACAGAAGAGGTTAGTTTTATACAAAATAAAGAACAATATCACCAGAAGTGGGAATTCCACCATACGTTTCCATGAAAGTAGAGCAAAACAAAGCTGAATGCTTACGTGTAGACTCACCCTATATCTTGTATCACAGAGCCAGAGACACAATACTGCCAGGGATTCTTAGTCTGTAGGAACTAAAGGCAAGGAACTTGGCTACATTAACACTAGAAAAGCAGCACCAGAAAAACATGTCCTGGTAGGGAATGAAGAGGCAGCAATCATTATAATGCAAATGTTGGAATTAGCCCAGTGAATTATTTAAAATGAATGACCTTTTCAACCACTCATAGCCACGCTTAACCCTGAGATTTAGGCACAGACTGTATTAAAAGAGATCTATGGAATCCTTAGCTTTTATCCCAAATATTTCACAAATTATCCTACCTGTGACCACTCTGTAGAGTTATTTTCTTGCTCAGGGGGAAAGGTAATTATTACTATTAGGAACTGTAATAAACAAAATGTAACATAAACAGGCCTGACTTTTTTGACATTTTGAAACACACATCTGCCTCTTTTATTAGAAGTTTTAAGAAAACTTCATATAATTAGCTAGGAATCTAGCGAGACATTTGGGGAAGGAGTCTTCTCACTGTATTTTGCACTTGTACCAAATAGACATCTATATCTGATCTAGTCATGATATCATTGCTGATGAAAGAAATAGGCACATTAGGCTACATTTCATCTGAACTGGTTTAGACATTTCTGTCATGAAGGAGACACATCACACACTGTAAATGCCTGTTTCTCTTCAGAGGCTCTTAAGGAAGTCTACTCAAATGTAAACATATATTCCATAGGTTGTATGCAGACAGCTACATACAGTTAATATACTCCACCCTTTGTTACCCTTATGACATAATATTCTAATGATCCTAACTCTTTCTGTTTTCTCTACTTAGTTTTTGTTTATGCTATTTATTTGTGCATCATCATCTTTACATGTATCATAACTTTTTCACACAGGCGTACTAAATTTCTGACCGCACAAGGTCATTTGGGCACATACAAACATATAAATGCTTGCTCGTGTACCAGTAGGAGCCATGTTATAATAGCTGATCTCATAACACCAACAAAAAATAGCGACTCTTCTGTGCTATATGACCTCAGTCATGACCTGAGGTTTATCCGTAGATGATCTGCCCTTTGTGACTCCCTGCCTGTTTCTCAGGCAGTTCTTCAGCTTCACGGTTATGACTGACTGTGATGAACTGAGCCAAATGACTCAATTTCTTAGTATCTCTTCACATTAAAAAAAATAGTCAGGAAGAACTGATTAAGATGTTTTCAAAGAAGTTTAAAAGTTATTTAATTCTAAAATTGGGGTTTGTATCTTCTGGGAAAAAAAAGAATTATTTTTGCTTTACTTAGAATTCTTCCACATTTGAATATTTCCGTCTCCTCCTGTTGATCTTTTTTCATTCTTTTATTCCACTGGAAAAATCAACCAAGAATTTTTTTAATGGTTGGAAACATATTTCTCAACTTTTAATCTTTTCAAAGATTATATTAGAAAAAAAATGTAAAAAAGCACTCTTGGCTCTGGTTAGTCTCTTTCTTCTATGCATTCGGCATTTTTTTCAGTGGAAGAAAATGAAAGCGAAGTGTAAAAGATAGCTGGTGAAAACTGATACACTGACTAAGAAGAATGCAATATTTGCATTATTTTTGTCCTCGGAAAAATTAAATGTTTGACCAAAATATTTTTTTTCAGTTTTTTTTTGAATCAGAACATATTTTTAATAAAAAGCACAACCCTTCCTCAAGTAAAACTCCATAAGTTATAATTAGTACCTCATATTCTTCTAAAATGGACTTGTATTGCCTTATAGCACCTTGAAAGAATAACCTAAGTGTCCTCAGCTTTAGAGATGCTTGACTCATTTGTTGAGCATCTTTGGTCAGCCTACACAAACTTGTCATACAGCTCTTCTGTTTACTTTCCATTTTCAAGCAAGCTAAACTTGCTGTCCACACAAGTTTCTACTACTACAGTAAACCAGCCAGGACAGGAAGGACAGGAAGGCAAAAAGTCTCTGTAGACATTATACTCCCCTAGCTTTCCTAAACACTTCATACATGGAGTTATAACTACATTTATGAAAAAAACAAAAACAAAACAAAAAAAACATTCTTCCTTTCTTGTGCTTATTTATTTTAGTTTATTTCCACATCATTCTCCTGCATATCACTAAGGATATAGAGATATAAGCAATCCTGTAGCCCTCTGGAAAGTCTCTGACGGCCGCGATGTCCTGGCTTCCCTAGTAGCCCCTGACAGATTTACATGCCAGTATAACGAGAATGAATCATGAGCTGCTCTTTGTCATGAGCCACCTTATGCATGTGTGCATGGGGAAGGAGTTTAGCAGCAGATAACCTTTGCATTTCTCTGAATGGGCAGATGAGAAGAAAATAGCTCTCAGTAGATGTTAAGCTGGAGATAGGCGCACAAAAAGGAAAAAAAATAGGGCTCTGGAATGCCTCTGCAAGCCTAGCTGGGAATTTGGGGCATTTATGTAATGAGGCAAGATATATGGGAGACTGGTGGTGAACAATTTCTCTACATAGTTTGTCTTTTAGGGCAGATTTTCACATGGATATAACATGATTGTAAAATAACCCTCCTCAGCACATTTTGTTTTCCCGTGGCATGATGTGGAGCACCAGGGCATTAAGCATGATATGTTACAAGCCCAGTTATGTGAAGTCAAGCTCTGCAAGCCAAGTTTTTAGCAAGCTAGAGACGCTTACATAGGTATAAAAGCTGTGATACATACACACCATTTTAGAGTTTAAACTGAGATGTAGTCTATGGTATAGTGAAACAGAACTGGGCGAGTAAAAACAAAGGCTTATACCAGCATTTACTGAACAGAACCTCCACTTTGATCCATGTTTTTTACCTGTTTCTCACACATGCAAACAAGCAATCATCTCTTACTTCTTACTGTGAAATTCAGTGTAGTATTAATTGCTCTTATTTGGTCTAACAAGAATAATGTAAAGAAATAACAGTCTCACAATGTGTAAATATGACCTAGATTTTTAAAGGTGTCCGAAGGGATATATTAATGGATTTTTCAAAGGTAAGTATTTAGGTGCTTGCCCATTTTAGAGCTTACCTCTCTTTAATCCCATTAAAGAGCTATCTGCATCTTTAATTTCCTAAAATACTGTTTTTAAAATTGACTCTCTGTTTTTAAAGAAAGATTGAGAACAGGCATCTTGAAATTGCTTTTATTCCTCTTGTTTTATTAAAAAAAAAAAAACAAGTCAGTCATTCTGTGAGAGAGCAAATTTTAGGATACAACAGAACCAGTCAAATTCCATAAATAATTTCTTGCAAGTAATCTAGGGTGCGCTCAGTGTGAGTAGTTATGGTCAACCGAGAGGCTGAACTGACTTACATAGAAACTTTCTCAGAATATTTTAGAAGTATTTCATAGGGAGAGGAAAGAGGCATTTTTGGACTATTTTTCCCAGCTCTACAAGCCAGTAATAAGGATTCCCTTTTTTTTTTTTTTTTTTTTTTAATATATATATATATAAACCATTCTTTCCCCTCTAGAAGATTGCCTTCTGTGTTTTGCAAAACTAAAACATGTAAATGTCGACTTCAGAAACTGGAACAGCGAATTAAAATGATATTCAAAAGGAGCTGAATTCATCTAAAACTAAAGTACATTGTCAACCACCTCCACTTGCTCCAGGCACTGATGCCATGATTAGCTATGCAAGAAGCTACCTGCTGGTTTAGAATTATATGAAGTCACCTCAGGGTATCTACAAGCTTCTCACGCACAAGATACAGACAGTTTTTTTACTTGGCTTGAAACACGGTTGTTGCTACATCCAAGTACTATATCATAGATTGTTATTTCACAAGCTGTCATTAAGGTAGCTTGCCTTATTCTCACCAAACAATTAGTCTGCAAACAGTAATGGTTTGTTCCAAATACCCTCAAAGAGCACAAGACCTCTAGCATTTTTCAGGTAACAGCTTCTCATCTAAAATATTAACGCGCACTGTTCTTTAATAATAAAGAAATAGAAAATAATGAATTATAGTCTATCTTTACAAAGCAACGTAAGAAGGGGAATGGTGGCAGGAAAGGTGAGACGTGATACAAAGATGTCTGGTAACAAAGACACCTGGGATCTGAACAACAATATCCACATAGAGCAGCTTTGAGTTCAAAGCGGTTTTACCCGAACAGCCTGATTTTATTTTGAGGAAAAAAAAAATCAATTGTTTATTGCCAGTTACCATCCACCTGAGAAGGGAATGTAGGCAGTGCTGTGGATTAGTTATAAGAATACATATAGGGAAAGTGTCCCAGAATGAGCAGCATAAATGTTGTTAATTCTGTTTAAGGTCAGTGAAAGTACTTCAGGCACCTGGTATTTTATTTACATTTGATGATTTTTGTACACCTTTCCCCCTGCTCTTTCTCAGGTATCACCAACTCTCACATTGAAAGGAAAGGACGAGCGGTTCCAATGACATTTGGTGTTTGTATGCACCCTCATACAAACGTGTCAATAAACCTCAGCATGGACAATCAGCACTTTGCTCTTCCATATTTAATTTTCTCCTGGGCTTCAGTCAACAAACTCTACTGCATTTTGCAGCCCTTCTCTGACATGAACAAATGTTTCCTTAAAAATGTGCTCCAGCATTTGTGCATTTCATTACTCAGGATTTAGTTAGGAGCAACTGACTCATTTTCGCTTGCAGTCTAACCAGATCTACATTGCCATAAAAAATCAAGCCTAAAGATCAGTCTCCTCCGATCTCCCCAGCTTCTGTGCTAACTTTCTCACCGCGGTGAATTGCATCCATACAACCTTCCTTATCCTGATCCTTTTACGTTTGCAGATGGCACCCCTGATATTTATATGTGATTGCACGTCAGAAATCCCTGCTTGGCACAGAGCTGCCCGAAGCTGCCTGAAAACAGCTTGACCAGAGAAGATGCTGTCAGAACCAGTCCTGAGTGATCTGCACCTTTTAAAATGAAACCGTTTATATTTTACTCTGCAAATACAGACTGAAGAATCTAAAGTTAATTCTTAGGTTGAAAATGTTGTTCTCAATGAGCAGGCCCCTCTAGCAAAAGCTGCAGAAGAATGTTGTCATTGGAGAGTCATGAGATGATGTGAACGCTTACCTCATACATCTCCGGGTACAACTCTTTTACCCTTCAGCAAGTATGTCTGTGAAGATTGTCTTCATCTTACCTAGCACATAGGATTCACATTTTAACTTAATTGGCAGTAGGAAGAGCTATTTTTATGACTGAGGAAACCTTAGGACAAAATGTTCGGTCTGACCATAGTTGTACTTTGGGACATTCATATACAGGAGTGAGTAAAAACCCTAAATAGATGTTATGTACAGAGCAGAGGCACACAGACGCATGTATATGTTGGTGCATATTCCTGTCTTGAAGACCTTATACTGTAATCACAGACAAGACATAACATCAGAAAACCGCAAAAAGAGGGAGTAGAGGGAAGGAGGAAGAATGGAAAATAGTCACCCTAATGCTAACGTATTTACTGCTTCAGCTGAGATTTCACACTATATGTTATTCAAACACATACTCATTAGTGACTTCAAAGCACACGGAAGTCAACATAAAGGCTCCTATTTGTCTGCCATGGATGTTAAAGTAGGGCTTTGGAAACACACGGCTGCCTATTTGGTATCAGGTGGTGTTAACCAAGGCAAAGTGTTCGTCTCTGAAGCAAACAATATGCGTGAACAGCTTTTCTGTTTCTTCCATATTTTGCTGACATCTTGTCATACATTAATTGCTTCAGAATAATAAACTGACCATGGCAGGTTTAATTAATATCGTTTTTTATTTCAGCAGTTGCAACCATTAATTATCTGGCTGACTAATGATGAGATATAATGTAGTTCTTATCTAATAGCCGAGGGTATCAAGTTCATTAAAGTTCAGCAAATATAAAGCTGAAAATAGGATGCTACAGTTTTTCTAGAAGTCTCATAAGAGCAAATTTTCCAATATGCACGTTCACATGACTTTTTTTTTTTTTCCTGTCATGGCATAAACCCTAAATGCATTAAGTATGAAAAGCTAATGAAAATTAGTTGGAAGAGTATTTCAAGTTGCTCCCATCTTAAAATTATTTGTTGTTCCCGAAAAAATATTTAGTAGCTTCCTTAGTGGGTGTTTTCTGTTATGATTTAAAATTATATCTCATAAATCCCTAGGAGAATTATCCTAAAAATACAGGGTGAAACACAGGCCTATTGAAGTCAATGCCAAAACTCCCATTGACTGCAGCAGAGCCAGGATTCCACCCACAGTAAGATTCAAAACAAGAAATTACAGAATGTCCTTTTTTGTAAATGTTTAATACTATTGTTCCATGCCTAGCTCTTCAGTACTTTTAGTCTTCGCTTTTACCTTCTCTCTAAATCAGGTTTCGATTCCTAACTCAGTTTACAAGTGACCTATGTGTGCTTGGACATGCTTATAGTGAGTTTTAGTGAGTGCTAACACATGGGAAGCTAGGAATACAGTATGTGAACTTACTTCTTGCCTTTGTGTATTCAAACATTTTGCTGTTGCAATTTGCATGTATATTAAAACGTGTGATTAAGGGAACTGAAAAGATCTACTTGTAAATGACTTCAGCGATAACTGTTTGCCTTAGAGAAAAATCACAATTTCTGTAACACAAGATAAGTCTTTCCTAAATGCACTACAACTTGAATTTTAAGTGTTTGGCAGCCAAATGACATTTTAAGAACTTAATGCTAATATCCAGGAAATAATAAAGTTGCTAATGTTAATACTCAAAAATCTTGCTTGGGAAGCTCATGGGGCTGCTACATATGCAACGTATCCAAATCAAGGCTAAAAACCAAGGAAATGAAATATTAAGTTACATAAAAGCATGCAGATTCAACTTCTCCATTCACAGGCTTACTTATTACTATCATCAGAGCTACCAGATACTATGATCTTAATGGTGCCTCTTTAAGAATACTAAGTTCCCATCACCCATTTTGCCTTTGCATTCACCTTTCCAAAACAAATATTTAATCAGATTTTGCCCTCAAACTGTGACAGTTGTGAGATATAAGTCACTTCTGCTGAGATACAGTAGTCTAGGAAACAAAAATAGGCCAGGAGTTAGAAAACATCTCACGTGAGCACCATGTCAAAATGGGAATAGAGCAGCCCAGTCATCTGGAGGGATTCTCTGATTTCCTCCAAAGATTCAAGGGTCTGGTCACCATTAGTGAAACCCTAAGGTTTCACCAAATACAATCCAGTCCGATCTGCAAAAGTATTAATGAGATTAGAAATTGTAATGAAAATATATAATTAATATGATGTTTTCATTCTAGCTGTTTGTGTTCACTTGCCAAATGAAAATGATAATAAGATGATATGGTCTCTCAAGCAAGCACCTAGCTGCCTCTAGCTTCAGGGTGTTAGATGGCTTGTTCTCACAAAAGGAGATATTAATAGTACTCATTAGCACTTTCTACCAGTTTATAACCACTCAGAAAGGCCAGAGTCTATTTTACTGGGGTCTGGGCAATGCTTATTCAGCACATTCAGAACGTGTTGGTGAGCCCCAGTTAGTCAGGCCTGAAAAGGAACCTCTTTTACCCAACAGTTCTGACACCCTCTTTGGTGACAGGCCGGTGAAAGAGCTTGTCAGCATATCCAGCGAGAAGCTCGTCAGAGTGAAAATTACTTGATTACACCCAGGAGCGAGCAGCCTGCTGCCAGTACAGATTTTGCAAGCCAGAAAGGCAGGACAATTGCTTTCAGCTTTAGGTGATACCACATTTTAGATTAACTTAAGAGGTATAGGTTCTGAATTCCTTAATTCTAAGCAGTAAGGAATGTGGTGATTATCTAGAGAACTCTAAAAACTCTCTGGCCTTTGTGCTGTCTCACCCACAATGTCCCATATTCTCTTTCTCCTGTCATTTATGAGGAGCACCATACGATCCATAAGACTAAGAAGGAGGCACTTGCACATTCCTTGCAGCAGCTTCACCCAACTAGAAATAACTTGCTCTTATGACCTTCCAGAACCAAACTGGGTGATTTTTAGGAGGTGGAGCAGACACCTGATTAATTCTGGCATTTCCTCCAGGTCGACCTGTAAT
The DNA here is from genome assembly GCA_034781795.1 of Crypturellus tataupa. Lineage (NCBI taxonomy): Eukaryota > Metazoa > Chordata > Aves > Tinamiformes > Tinamidae > Crypturellus > Crypturellus tataupa. The sequence goes on along the minus strand of JAWLRI010000839.1, from coordinate 2,046,067 downwards.
CACAACTTCCTTGTTCAGGACTGACAATGTTGTTTCTGAGCTACAAACTTCTGAAAAGCTTGACAAGTGTTTACCTCAAGGATTATCTCTTTCCCTGCAATAAGCTGCTGCAACTGAAAAAAAAGGCAGCTGAAACAATATATCCAGGAGACAAGAAGCTGTTGGCATAGCAGGAAGATGAGGCGAGTTTGATTGGATATTTGGAGGACAAGGGTTATTACTTTAATGTGTACTGGATTACATTTTCAAGGATCTGTAGAGGGTACCTAAACTCTGCTACTATGAAATGATACATTTATCATATCATTATTGGACTCATTATCTCGATTGCATTGCTGAATGAGAAGCACAAAATACAGACAGCAAAATGTTGTGACTCCCATTAACTCCTCAGAAGCGGAATCTGGTAGGATTCACATGGCACATTAAAAAAAAAAAAAGCATTAAAAAAAAAAATCATGGTAGCCAGTGGCCAAAATGGCAGGTATAATAACATGTATCCAACATGACAGTTTTAAATTCTCTTTAGAAGATAATTTGTCTCTTGCTCCCTTGTTTGGTATAGACCCCTTTCCCTGGAAATAATTGAAACGGGTTTTAGAGATTAGACTCTAATTATGATAGTGGTAATTGTGTGTGTGGTAATCATGATTCTCTGAAATGTGCAGAGAATCTCATAGATATTTAAAGCATCCCTGCACTCACTAGTCTGTATGTCCTACAGGTCCTGTCCTGCTGAGGTAGTACCTTCTCTTGTATCACTATATAATAACCTCTGAAGTAACATTTGAAATGGTCTGCAATGGCTTAGCTTCAAAGAGTACGCCTTCCTAGCAGAACTGAGCTCATCCTTTCTCAGTAGAGGTAATGAGCCTATCAATACAAACATGTATAGTAAAGGAACGGTAAAGATGTAACAGGTAAAACTTTGAAGGCTGCATTGTGTCTGTTATTGGGACTGTTGCATGGAGTTACAAAGGCTAACTTTTCAGCAAGGGTAATTTCAGTCTAAGGAGGTTCCTCACTCCTCCAGGAGTGGTTAATGTTAAGTTTCTTCTCTCCTTTTCCATAAAAGGAGTCTAGGACTGTCCTCCCCACCCTGAAGTCCATCCTTGCAAGTACAAACCAGAGAACAATTTGGATCTGAATATGAACTTTACAAAACAGCTTACTATGGCACAAGAACCACAGTCTCACCAATGGGGACAGAAAAGACTATAGGGCTTCCTTCATCAACCACCACCTAGCTGGGCTGCTGCCCACTTGTTGGGGAGGCTGCGTAATATATGGTGTGGAGAAGGGAGCTCTGCGGGACTCGCAGGGAATGTCACTTGGGTGACTAAAGCTCAGGTAAACGCACTAGAGCTGCTCACTAGCAAAGCTAGTGCTGTAGCTGTGGCAACAGAGCACTCAGGGCAAGGTGCAAAGGCTGACCAAAAAGCTGACAGAATACTTGGGCAGTTAGCTCACTCTGTGCTGTAAGAGCGTGGTTGCCATCAGCACCTGGGAGGAGGCATGGACGGGCACGGACGGGGGTACATCTGCACAAGCTGAAGTCACCACATGCAGCAGCACAAGGCAACGTGTTCCCAGTCAGATATGAGCAAGGAAGAAAGAACAGAAGCTCAGTTACCATGAGATGTTATTTTTACCTTACGTGCTGTAAAGGTCCACTGTGGTCAGCAGAAAAGTGTCCAAGAGATAGCAGTATTCTGCAACTGCTTGCATATTAAACCTATCTGTGTCCTTTCTAACAAATTAGCAGGGACTTTGCCCCCCGTAGACTTTTCCTCTTGGCTCTGTGGAAGGTCAGAAAAGGTAATCACGCTTCTCAGGCCTCGCTTTGATTGCCAGCATTATCCGCAGGGGGCCAGAACCCCCCTTACATCATCTTGCACACGCTCTTTGCCTTCAGAGGAATGCTCCTGCATCCAAGGGAGGCTCAGCTGTGTAGACCACGATCAGACTGATTGTGTTTCACAACACAGAGGTCAAGTTGGAGGGGAAACAAAGCAAAGTGCATGTGCTCATCTCCTACCCACAGCCTCTCATAGCAGTGGTATTTCAGAAATTGAAAGAGAGTGAAAATACCAACATTTTCAAGAGATGGTAAATGTAGTTGGACCTGAAACCTATATTGTGGCACCTACCGTGCAAATTCAGCTTGTGAGTTGGTGAGACATCAGAGACCAGCATCAAAAGTGTGAAGGGAGCTGAGGCTACCGGTAAGTCAGAACCATGGATAAAAACTCTAGTTTTACAACAGCCAAGTTCAAGCTCCTCAAAGAATTCAGATGCTAAATATCCATTGACTTACCTTGGAGGTGTCAGGCTTCAAATTTAACTATTTTGAAGCCAAGTACGTAAACATCTTCCACTGGTCTCTCTAAAATCAACATTAACCTTCCATTCATTTCCAGCTTATTAATTATATCAAAGTGATGACAGAATTCAAGGCAGAGTATTTTACAATGACAGGTGGTAACAACATTGTGATTGCTTTGTATTTCTAACCAAAAATCCAGTAAGAGCATCTAGGATGAAATCCTATTTACTTTACAATAGGCTAGTCATACCTTTCTGACTGTTGATCCTGTCCACACCTGGAAAAAAGAAACCTAAATATAGGAAAAACTAAACAAGTCAGTTTAAATTAGAATTACATTTAAAGAACTACATTGATACATTGATATAAAACTAGACATTGGGACTGGAGGCTTAAAAAAATACATTCAACTATATCTGCTTTTCTTAACAGTTTCTATTTAGAATGTCATTTTATCTGCCTTTTTTTTTCCCCCTTGATATGTTGGATTCCAAAGTTTGGAGGAATTATACTCATACAGCATGGAATTTTTTAAAAATCCAGAATAAACAAATAAATAAATAACACCCCCCCCCCCAAACTCTCTGATCATATGTAAAAATTAACAATAAAGACAAGTGATAAACTGCAACTGTTATAATGCTTAGAATAAAAATTTGTACACATTTAACGCTATAATTAATATATAATTTGATTTTAACATGATTACAAAGTGACTAGGGACATTTGTTTTTAAAAGGAAGTAGAATGCTAAAGTGTATCTCAGAACTTGTCTTGTTATGATGATCTTGTCAGTTCATATACACTTGTCATGTGGGTTGATATAGTATTACATGTAATGGAGAATGAGAAATTTGCTGAAATCTATGCTTGAGATGGAGGGAATACCAGTTTTCAAGAAACATTTGCTGAACAGTGAACACAAGTGACCAAAATACTATTCAAAACAGAGGAGGCATTATAAAATTTTAAAAAAGAAAGAAAAAGCAAAAGGTTCCTTAGCCAGAACTATAGTCTTTAAATGAAAACTCACTCAAACATTTTTACTTGCCAATATGTTGCCCTTGAATATTCTTGGCATTAAGTAGTTTAAAACGACAGTGCTCTGTTTCATCATGATTTTTTGATACCCAATGCCGGACACCATAAAGATTGAATGACAGAGGCATATAACCGTTTTAATTCCAAGGGTAACCTGCAGAGAGGCGCGAGTGTGTGAGCAAGAGCATTCCAACTGTGTCTAGAGTATCTGGATTGCCAGACTTCAAATCCCCAGTAAACAGCTTGTTGCGAATCTAAAAATAACTGGACATGTGCAGGACCTGATGCAGCAGCTTTCAGAAGGAAGATTCCCGAGCAGGGGACAAACAGGAGGCATTAGGAGTTAATGAGATATTATCACTGATTTTCATTTCGGTTCTTGCTCAGCTCTGTCTACCTCTTTATCACCCTAGTCTGAATTAGGACATCACTCAGACACTTAGAAGACGCTGGAACATTAATTTTTCAGTCTGTTGCCAGCCACACTGTCTAATTAAATTTTCATTGCCGTTTTTCCCCAGCTAAATATTAGCAAAAGTGTCATTATAAAGGTCTGCACATCTGGGCCTAATTCTCTAACAGAAGAACTGTCAGAAGAACTCCAGGATATGGCCCTTTGCAACCCAGTCTTGTGGATTCTTCTCCCAGCATCCTGATTTTTTAAAAAGTTCTCTCAGGATTTATGAAATGTATTTATGATATTGCCAAACTCTGGATTACATAAAAGTTTTCCAAAAACAAAACCAAAAGTTCCACAGGTCTTCTTAAACATTCTCTTGTTACAGTTGGACTAAACGTATGGCATATGTGGCTTCTCTTGGGCATGCATGAGGGAGAAATAAAATCAGTATTCTTCAGTAATGATCTGGTATTGAAAGGGAAATGTAAACTCTGTGAGAAAAGGAAAGGGGACTCATTGGATTGTAAATGTTATATACAAATATTTCTTTCAGTGAATGCTACATAATCTAGGAGAAAAATCTTTTCTAAAAAAGATTTAAAAAAAAAAGATTTTTCTAAAGATTTCATCATCAGTTAAATGCCAACTGTTTTCAGTTGTTTTTCGTGTCTTAAATTCCTGCTGCATGAACTTTGGTAGTCAAAATCACATGCTCTTATTTCTTTTTCCTGGCTAGATGAGAAATTCAAAACAACAGAAGTTGCACTTGGTAATCTTTTGCACTAATATTGATGAAAGATACCCAATATTCACTAACTCTTTCCCAAACAGTTAGTCAGCTTAGCCCTCCTGCTCTCCGTATACAAACACGCGCTCCTCAGGCTGTTGTTACTCAAAGCAAAGGCTGCTATTTGCAAGTACAATTACAAACCACGGCTATCTCTGGCAGAGAGCACTGCTAGCAGTATCTGAAAAGGTGTAGGCTTTAATTGCACGTCCGTAATTTGTCCGAGGCCTTTTCACAAAATGCCTTTCCATAGCACTGTACTTCCTCCGCACAGATCTCAGTATCAGTGCGTCTTTCCACTCAGTGCTGCAGCACAGTGTGGTAATTAACACAAAGTGATAAAAAGTGGGATAGCAAAATACTCACTCATTGGCCTGGTAGGCGAGTGCAAACAGTTGCAGCTCTGCGGAACTTGTGTATATGTGTGACTTATCAAATAAGTGCATTTGAAATCTTATTTACTTTTAGAGCTCATGGTGTTTTTCTCTGGCTACCACTTTATTGGAATTACATGGTAAACATGTTATATAAAATGTTTTGAAGTCTTAAAATAAAATGCTCTGGCAGTTGTTATGTGTGCCAAAGGATTTATATTGCAAATATACATACGTGCTGAAATAGTCATATTTCAGCATCTTATAGCACCTTGCACATGTAGTTCATCCTCTCCAAAGAATTTCATTGCATGGATGTTTTGGGCACTGCTCTATTTATATTCATCTTGCAGCAAAGTATATTCAGAAACTACTTCCATGACTTCAATATCTATTTTGAAAGAACTTTGTTCTGGTGCATTTATGTATTTTATACACATATAAATCTAGCATAGTCGTGTGTAGTTACCATGAGGGTGTGTATAGCAGAGACATTATGCATAATATAAGTGGAATATGTCAGTCAATTCACCCGCACAGAGCCAGAGAAGCCTTACTATTACTGTAAGATACAGATGCTCTCAAAGGATCATCTGTCAGCATACCTCATATTGAAGCTTAGTATACAGTTTATATATATGTTCAAAGGTGAATAACTAGCATAAAACTTTGCATTGAATTCTGATACGCAAAATCTCAAATCAAAGCAAAACCTTTTATTATTATTATTATTATTTTACTTCTGTGGAGGGGGAAGGAAAAACAGCTATTTTCCTTTTGCTTGGCACTGAAAAAAAATCAAGGTGCCTCAGACAACAGAGTTTACTTTTTCACAGTGCCTTACTTCTACATGGGAATGGATTTTTGAACATTTACATCTGTGAATATTTTCTGTGTTTTAAATTTATTTAATTGTGAGGACAATGGACACACTTCAGTACCCTTTGATATCTCAATTTCCTCTTTGTTAGTCAAAAATATTTCATTTTTCTATATTGAATTGAAATATGGCCTGAAGCATTCAATTAGAAGCCCTGCATAGGGTGGGTCAAAACCAGAGATTTAAATCTGGGCTCATTTGACTTTTGCAGGAACTTTAATGGATTCCAAAACCAAACTGAAATCCAAAGCCAAGCTTCGATTCAGGTGGAGATCAAATCTCATCAAAACAATTCATAACCCAAATTTTCAGTTAGCTTTACCATAATATCTATACTTGATACTTCAGTATAACTTCATGAGGAACTTATCTTTCTTAAATATATTTGAGCACAAAATATTTTTTTCCACTCATCTTCCCTTTATTGAGGAAAAGTGCAGAAGAGAAGCACACTATGAAGCCAGTGTGCAGGAAACCACCAGGATGCGATTAAAAGAGATTATCACAAAGTAAATACCGGGAAGTTGTGAAATACGGCGCACAACTGTACTGTTAATTAGCAATACTGCTTTCTCCGGCAGTGAAACAAATAATGAGCGAATGGAATGTCTCCTCCTGTTTTCCTCCCCTTGTAGATCTTTGCCTTCTAGCAACTCGCAGCCTGACATTCAAGCCACACTACGTCTAGGATTACATAGTGCCCATTCTGAACATATATTCCATGCACTGACAGACACAAGTGACACCGTAGTCATAACATCCAGAGAGGCAGGAGGAGGAGGCAAACAGATAACTGGAGGCTTAAAAATACATAAGCATATATGCTCTGGCCTGGTAGGCTGTTCTAGCAGGGGTTTTGGTACCACCAAAGCCCCGGTACCGGGTTGCCATCTAGGCCAGCTCATCTCGAGCGAGGCACCACGTACTCTCGAGGATTTCTGCCAGGAAGAGTGTTGCAGAGCAGAGCTGGTCCCAGGTCTTGCAAAGGCTTTGGCTAGCGCCCTAACCGCTGGAAAATCCTTCCTCTCGCTGCTCTTTATCATTCAAATGCTGGGGAATGGCCTTGTGGTTTAGCCCCAGCCGGCATCAGAAATGGTGGAGCCAAGCACCCCAGGCACAGGCAGGTGCGAGGCACAGCCTAATCAGCTGGAGCCGGCACACCCGCCTTAAATCAAAGGTGCGCTTGCTTCCTGGCTCCTGCTCCTGGCTGGGACCTGGCTGCGCGAATCACCTGAACAGCTGGTGCCTCGGTTTCCTCATCTCTGATTTTGGGATGACTAAACTGGCCAGCATCCCAGGGCGACTGCTAGATTCCATCACTTCAGGCTTGGAAAGGACAGCAAGAGAAGGTTGGGAAGCTGTACGGAAACGCTAAGTACAGTTTAGCATTAACATTATTTGAGGAGGACTTGGAGGTATAAATGCCTACACAAGCGCTGAGTTTTATTGGTTCATTATACATCAGTGAACTAACTGCAGATTACTACGTCATTACTGTTAAATAATATTCTCTCAGTCCACTGGAACATCCTGCCTGAGTATCTTTACACAGTTTGGGTCACTTTCTCCATCACGTAAATCGGTGGCCATCCACTACAATGAAAACCACGGTGGGAGGAATCCTACTGCTGAACTATTGTTAGGTAAGGCTTTAACCACCGTAAGCGTTAAGCACAAAGTTTTCTAACCTCATGGAAAATCCATGATTTTGAGGGACTGTGACATATATGGTGGGGTCTCTTCCTCTGTTCATGTTGGAGAGGCGCGCGTGGCGTTCCCGGAGGCAGGACGGGCTCCAGGAAGGCAAGAGCACCATGGTGAACTGGTGGGGCTGCAAGCTGGCTCCCTGCCCACTGGCAGCTCCCCGGCATTCCCGGTGCAGCTCCCACCGCCGCCGCATCACTAGCCGCATCAGCCCAGCTTGGAAGGGCTGTTGTTATTTAGCCATGCGGTCAGTATACTCCTGAGGAACTCAAACGGGAGAGAGAGAGAAAAAAAAAAAGAGGGAAATGTTAGTAGCACGTAAGTGAGCCAGTTCCTCTGAAAAGGCATTTCTTTCCCTTGCCAAAAGTCAAAGTCTACTATGTACAAAGGAGGCATTATAGCGTCCCATAAAAAGGTCACAAGAATCTTTTGTAATGGAAAGAGTGGTATACAGCCTAAATATAGGCTCTCTCCCAGAATTCCTATAGCGTGTAGATTAAATTCTGTTTATTAGTAATGTATGGGCACTGCTGCGCATTGCTGTGCCGAACCCAGTAGTTGTAAGAGAAGAAAATCTATATCTGCTCTGTGCACAGCTATGTAACTGGAAGGAAATGTCATTATACGTGTTTTAGAGCAGAGGAATTTATTTCATCGGCAGAATATTCCAAGATGAGTCACTGACCTCTCAGCCTCTTATGGAAAATGCACATGCATTTTGTTTGTCTCCTTTTCCTCATCAGATATATAACCTACATTTGTGCGAAAGGAAATAATTGTATGTGAATTTCTAAAGTATATCATTAAAAAAAAAAAAGAACGTATTGTGAGGAGTTCCTGGACAACACATGCCAGTATGTAAAAAATTCTGGGTATAGGATTACATCACAAGCCATTATTGTGTCAAAATATGTAAAGATTAGTGCTTAATGGCCCCTGGATCAATAATGAACATTTGAAACGTCCCTGAATACATATTGGCAAGATATGGTTCTGCAGGCTTGACAGGGCTCTTACCCAAAGGTGATGGAAGCTGATTAATTACAATTAACTATAATCCTGTTTAGAAAGCAGCAGTCATTCAATAATATATCATGTGCTGCCAAGAGAAATGGGAGTGGGGATTTCTCTCCAATCTATCTTTTGCTGTAATGTTCCTGAAAGCTTCTCAAATCCCAATCCTATGTGGTTGCCACTGAGAAAACCTCATGCTAGAAAAGCACCCTCAAGCCAGCTTATTCACTTAGCCAGTCAGTGGTTTTAAAAAAATAGTATTTGAGAAAAATGATGGAATTTCCAAACCTTATCTTGGCCTCGCTTAATCTAAAAAACCTGCTTGGCCTTTCAAATACTGTTGAAAACCTGGCAGGCCCCACAAAAAGCAAAGGAATACATATTAGCTGTGCTGTTAGACATTCACTTCTAGGAAGCTCTGTCCTTTTGACATTACAGATCTTGAAATGGGGAATTATTGGCAATTTTAACATCAGAAAATAGAGCCAGCATTTTCTACAGAATAGCTTTTCTCCTTTCTGGCTATACTTTGAAATAGTCAGAAATGAAACAGATCCCTATTCACCAGCACAATTTCTATTCCATTCTCAAACATTATTTGAGCTACACCCAAGCTCAAAGTGTAAGTATTAATAAAGATCACTGGAAGAAAAGTAGCTTCCTTTCTTTTTCTTCCTTCCTTCCTTCCTTCCTTCCTTCCTTCCTTCCTTCCTTCCTTCCTTCCTTCCTTCCTTCCTTCCTTCCTTCCCCTTCTCTCTTTCTCTCTTTGTCTCTCTCTTTCTCTCTTTCTCTCTCTCTTTCTTTCTCTCTCTCTCTTTTTGGTGGCAATGAAACAATCATTAACCTTTACCTTTTCAGCAAACATTAAAATATTACTGCTTACACAAGATGGGACAGCAATCAGTTCTACAGAAAACATAACATTCATACGCCATTCACATTCGTGCACCTATAATTTATTCTTTATATACTTGTATTTTTATACACACACACAACATACATATGCATGTGGACACTTGAATTATATTAGATTTGTGGGGGAAATAATACTGAAAAAAAGGAAAAATATTTTCAGTGTATATAAATGAATAAAACTCATTCTACACAGAAGACTGTAGAAAAGTCATATTAAAATAGTATTAATAACAAGGCTGAATAATCTGGGTGGCAGTCATAAAACCCAATTGTATGCTCATCTCACATTGCTGCTAGGGTACCTGTGATTTTGACATAATCTGATTTACACCAGGAAAAGAGAGGTATATTTTAGAAGACATGTGGTAGCCGGAGGCCATCATCTGGGAGGGTTGAGGTTCCTCTCACCTTATTTTTGCCATCTAGAGGTAAGATGTTTTATTTGAACTTGTCACCTTGATTCTCTCTGAGTAAGTCAATGGGGAAGTGGTAATTCATCTTTTTCTACACTAGTTGTGTAGGATCGGTAGGATGAGCTGCCCCTTTGTAGGCATCTCTTTCCTTCCATTGAGTACGGAGGGAATAAAGATAAATTAGTTTAGATTAGGTGTTTAATTTTTAGGTGATTAATGGTCATTGAGATGAATACCACCTGGCTCCTATGGAAAAGGAGACAAATCTTGTACTGTGAAGCCAGAGGAAGGAACAACAAAAATGAGGACGTGGAGACTATAGTCTGGGACTCAACCAAGCAGTCTAGGGGGCAGGGAGGTTTCTGAAAGGAAAGACCTCTCTCTTTTAAATAATTAGGAAAATAGATTTGGATTCCTAATATCACCTCTGTGTTTTAACTCCTCGTTGCTTCTGCTTTTAAAAACACGGACTGGCTCTTCATAGAACTGGCTTTGACTTACTTTGTCTTTTACTGCATCTAATGGAATGTTCTATTGCATGGCTAAGTCACAGGCTCTATGGATCTGTAACCAAAAGGAGCTTCTGTAGGAGACATCTGTCTCCTGCAGAGTGTAACAAATAGCTGCATCATGTGAAGGGGGACATCCTAGATAGACCTGCAGAGAGCACAGATTTCCCCTGCCATTGTCTGGGGATGGGACATGGCCTTGCAGCCTGCAACCTGGCCTTATGTCAGGCGAGGAAGGAGGAACCCCTTTGCGCTAATTTGTTCTACAGCAAGACTAATTGAGAGGACAATCAGGGTGTACCAGGCTGAGAGCTGATCTAATCATCACACATGCTTTGCTCTATTCCCGCCACTGAGTTAGTTCCTTCTCAAGCAGGTGTGAAAATGAGTAAGTCAACAAGGTGACTCCGTCCTGACGGTTGGCTCCAAGATGTAAATGAGGTGAGTAATCAGATCAGGAATAATTAGTGACATTTTCTCTGCGGAAACTAACCAAAAAGACAGCTGACAGGATGTCGCGCAAGTTGAACTAATGCTCTGACTTCTTTCTGTGGGCAGGCGGGAGGACTCAGATGAGGGAGGACGGATTTGCTCACCGCTCTATGCTTCCATGTCCACGGGAGCACACTGCACTCCGCAGAGGTGCTCGTAGCCCAGCAAAGCCCTCAGGCATGTGCCAGTGACTGGAAATGGGTATATTTTGAACAAAGAGCCTTGGCTGTTCCACAAAGAAGCTCAACCGCTCCTTAAATTTATCCTCGGTCAAAGAGGATTGTGCTACCAAATAATGTCAAAGAGGTTTTTCTTAATAAATTAGAATTTATTATGTATTGATAGCGTTCCTGGTGCGTTCGAGGTAGCACTTATAAATCTTTAGACTTCAAAGCAATTTGCAAAATAAACCCTGTAAAACTCTGCTACAATCAGCTGTAATTTGTACAGCTCTTGACTATCTTTATGCGAAAAAAAAAAAGGAGGGGGAAATTGTTTTTGAAATCTTAATCTCTAGTTTATATCAGTTTTCATTTTCTGGAATGTGAAGCAAAGACATTAAGTATTCATAAATCTGTATCCAAACTAGTGTGAAAGAATGCATGAAAAAGAACTGCTTTTCTATAAGAAATATTTTCTATAGAAATAGAAATATAAAAGCTTACTTTTTTGTCTCTTTTAGAAATTCCTAGTCAACTCAAAATATGTTGTCCTAGATAAAGTGCTGCTTACCGGCTATTAGTCCAATCATATGCTAAAGGAGTTTAAAATTTTGCCTAAGAAGCACTTGTAACATGCAGACCTGCAAGCAACCATTTTAACTGATTTTCCTTTTCAATACTTATTCCAAGAAATAGTAATAACGTAATTGATTTAGGTGTATAATGATAAAGTAAGTGCACAATAATAAACTATTTAGATAATAAATAAAGCAAGTTAAAAAGTTTGCATTTGAACCACTCTTAAACTGTTTTGAATGACTGAAAAGAAACCTTTTCTTACTAGCAATTTGAGTCCAATTCATTTCATTGACTTACTTAAGTCCTAACCAGGATAGGTTCTTGAAAAGGGATGTTATAACATTATGAACTAAAAATCCAATATTCAGAAAAAAAATCTATTAACCTCGACCTTCCATACTTTCCTTGCAAGAAAGATTTGGAACATTGCACTATGTTTCAGGATGCTGCATATTAACCAAGGAAGGGCTCAAGACACGGAAATCAATTTCAGAAAGAGTGAGACTTACCAGAAGAATCCATACACAAATTTGTTTTTAAGTTACATCCTGTTAAGACCTTCCAAAATGAAACGCTTAGAATGAATAAAGTATTCTTTCCTTCTCTTCTGTTCTGCTTGGTTTTTGTCTACCTTTACCAAAGAATTTCACAATATGTTTACTTGACAAATAAAAAAAATGGTGCTTTCCAACAATATCTAAAGGGCCTTTCTCTTGTATGTCAGCATGAATAGTTTCCTTGCTCTTTATAGTTTTCTTCTTTTTTTTTTTTTTTTTTTTTTACAACTGTCTGGACAAGATCCTGTGCTGTAACAATCTATGGCGTTTTTCAGTCTGACTGTTCTTCTACTAGGTTCTTATGAAAGAAAAGAGAATAATTAAAATTCTAAATAATATAAAATGTTACTTAATACAGACATTTAGGATATTTTTAAGTGAAAGCAGATTCTGAATGCAGGCAAAAAATATTTTCAAGGCAAGGATGGCCTGCTAGGCAGAATAATAAAAATAAACTATTGTCATGTACTGAACAAGGCCCCAAGCAGTATAATGTAGCTTAAGGCCGGCCCTGCTTTGAGCAGACTGCAGGACCAAAGGATTTCCATCAATTTCTTCCTACCAAAATTATCCTGGGACTTTATTTTCTTATGTCTCTCTCTAATAATTATAAAGAGGTTAGTAATTGTGAGTAGAGAATTTCTTTCTTCTTTTCTTTAAGTGTGAAGAAGAAAGCAGCAGCATCTGTAGAAACCAAAACAGAATATGATGCTACCCAGCACGTCTGAGGACATGTACTGGGTAAGGGCTTCCAGATTACTGGGTCTGATTGCAAGATGGACAAAAAAATGAACCATCAAGAGGAAGCTGCCCTGCTCCATTGGCGCTGAGGTACTTCTCCACATCCTGACCAAGATGATCTGTGAGGCTTTGGCACATCTGTGGATAGGAAGAGCATGAGTTTGGGCTTTAACATTGTGGCTTTCAGAGCAAGGTTCACATTTTTTTTTTGAAACCTGGCAGCAGCTGGATGAATGTCACTGCAAGGTCTCGATTTTGAGAAGTGAGGAAAAGGAAGGAGAGAAAATATTATTAAGTAAGACAACGCTTAGTTCTTCTGTTTTTTACCCCAATAGCTTAAGTCAAACCTAAATAATTTAGAAATTTATACCACAAAAAAAGTGCTTTAGCATTATAAAGTATAAAATAAAATTTCTATACATTTTCTATGAAATTTCTGGGCAGAAACAGTAGTTGTTGGTGGCAGCTCTCAGTTTTATATAATCTCTGTGAAAAGCTTTGAAAATTAGAGAAATCTTATGGGATTTGTCTTGCTTTTCTTCTTTTTTTCTATAACCAAAACAGAAGATACTGATTTTATTTCCTCTGCTCCAAGATATACAACTTAGAGGAGGGGGTTGTTTTTTCAAGAATATTTTCCCTTCCTTATCCCTCAGATAAACTCCTTCGGATCAAAACAATAGTCTTTCATGCCCTAAGTCAATTGAATATGCAATCTTCAAAACGTAACATAAAAAATACCAAAGTTTCCCCTCAGTGAAAAATGTTCTTATAACCTGAGCTGAAATAGAAGTATGTGAAAAGCACAGTGCGGGGAAGAACACGGTGCCTTGGGTTTCAGACATTTTATCGGGCATCAGCATCACTTTGCTATATAAATGAGTGATGAAGGCAATGGTTGTATGGAAAAGATGATAAGGAGCCTGTGTAACCCTTAAAGGAGTGTATCAACTGCAAACATTTTTTTCCTGGTAAATAAAAGGACTTCAGAAAACTACCTCTGGGTGCGTCTCTGCATCATGTTGCATGCAACAAACTGCCCACAGGCCATGTGTTCCTATATTAAATACGAGGAATATATCCTCAATAACATCATGAATTATGTGTCTAGAGGAGCTGCTACTAAATACAAACAGAAGTGTAAGAATCTAATTCTAAACACAGCAATTCACTTTATTTCCCTCATAAATGGGTTTTCTACAGGCAGAGTTTCTTCAGATAGTTTGGACCTTCAAAGTCAGGTGAGCGCCTCTTGAAAGGATCGCTTCCTTCCAGCTAGGTTTTGCAGAAAATCTCCAGGGATGTATGACACAAATCTGCATTGTTCCCTGCAATATGGCAAGCAGCACCAACACAAAGGTTGATATCACTGTGTTTATGACACAGTGATGCATGCAGAGGGAGTACTAGGTCAGGCCCTGAAAGCAGAACAGCTCTGTTAGAACAGACTGGTTAATAAGATTTATATTTGAGACTTTTGAGAGATCACTTTGGTAGCAAATATATTTTGTTCATTTAAACCAAAATGAATTTAATAGAAATTATATGTACAAAGTTAGGGATTTCAGACTTTGAGTTTTAAACAGTTTGGGGGGAAAAAATCTTTCCAAAGATTGTGTATAATAACATTTATTATTATAACTGTCTCTGGAAAAGAAAAAAGAAAAGAAAAGAAAAGAAAAAAGAAAAGAAAAAAGAAAAGAAAAGAAAAGAAAAGAAAAGAAAAGAAAAGAAAAGAAAAGAAAAGAAAAGAAA
>JAWLRI010000839.1:1980170-2031319 GCA_034781795.1 Crypturellus tataupa | reverse complement strand
AAAAGAAAAGAAAAGAAAAGAAAAGAAAAGAAAAGAAAAGAAAAGAAAAGAAAAGAAAAGAAAAAAGAAAAGAGAAAGCATTTTATGTTTATGTAGCTTACTTGTTTTCTGCTTGGAATTTTCATAAACTCCCGAAGGTTTTTGGAGCCCCCCTTGCCACATAATAGCTATAACAAAATCAACCTACACATCTCATACATTTTCCAAAGGCACTTCTTTCCTCTATGTCAGGAAGGAGTGGGAAGAAGGGGAGTTAACCAGATTAATGTTTGTCTAGCTAGCAGAATGCTTGTCATCGTTGATCAGGACTCTAATTTATGTTACCACATGAGAGATAGAGACTCTCAGTCAGCAACTCTCTCCCTCACTACTGGAGGAAGACTTTGGCCAAAAGTCAAACCTATTATTTATTTTTGAAAATACAAATACGAGTTCCAGTGGGATTTCCCTGATGAATAACAATGTAGCCAGAGAGGGAGGTAAGACCAAATTAACATAGCTGGAAAGCCACATACAGACTTACCATAAGCTGCATAGGGTCCAACGAAAACTCCTAAAGTAAGGCCAAAAAAAAAAAAGATTATTTCTTATTAATTTCAGTTTAATTTAATGGAACTTTGAACTTCTATCACATTTCACAAAATTAAGTGGAGAACTGGGAGATCGTACTCAGGCTTCTTTGTTTAAATTGGAGGTGAGTTAGGAACAAGAGCACGCCTCAGGAAGAACCCATGGAAAGATGAAATAAAATCTGACACCAGGCCTGAAGTCCTGGGTGATGACAGTACTAGGTGGCAGGATAATGGGATCACCAAGTGTTTAAGGAAAAGAACGGCAAGGCATTGGGGTATCTCCCTACGTGGGAGGGACTGAATTGATCTGATAGCTGGAGACTGCTTTTCCCTGGAGAGAGAGTGGAAAGTGGCAACAAGCTTTGAGAAGCACCTGGGTGGAAATGCAACGAGAGTAACTGTTAGAGCAGTAGAAGGTCATGGAGATGCTGTGTCAGGAGATACAATGCATGCAGAGTCAGTTGCATCTCACTTCATTTTAACAATCTCTTTAGAAATCTCTGGGACAGTCACCCAGATTCCCTTTATAGCCAATAAATACTTCCAGGGAGTGAGTCACCTGACCCAATTTAGACATCTATCTTGAGATGGGATGAATCACAACCCTCAAAGTGTCTATTGATATCTATTGACTATAAAAGGAACCAGATGACTTGCTCAGATGCAGACATCTACATTGCAGATGAATCCCATCCTTAGGCATTATACACAGTACTCTGGCAAAAACCAGGAAAAAAAAAATCTTTTTGAGCTAGTTTCAAATACAGAATGTTGCTATGGAGGATGCAGAGGACACAGCACACTCCGAATAAAATGGAAATGGGAGTTATTAGCCTGGTCTTAAGAGTAATCCTTTAGTGAGTGGAGAAGGAGGGACCACAGCGTGGAATGCTGCTCCGCAGAGAGCTCCCCTGCTAATGACAATAATTAGAGCTGATTGAGAGACTCTGCTTAAAAGGCCCCAGTAAGATATGTGTTGGGAGGAGGAGAGAAGGAGCGAATAGCCTGGTCTTCGCTGTGGAATGCGGGATGCTGAATCTAATCAGAGACCGATATCAAAGTGTTAAAACTTTATTAAAAGCAGAATCTAAACAAATGCCTTTCGCCCCTGCTCACCCTCCCAAATTCCTTAATGGAGAGCTTAAATGAAAATAAAAGTTCAAAATAAGTTCAGTCACTCTTAAAAAGCTCTCTAATATCTGGCTATTCCACAATGAGATTAATTTATTATGTATTAACCTGAATCCTTATGAAGGCAAAGTTTAGAAAGGTCTTGTTTGAAAATTTGCCACAGATTGCTAGTATTCCACATATTTATAAATCATGTGTTATAACGGTGTTTACAGGATATTGAAAATAGCCTGTATTTTTAAGTTTTTTTGAATGTTCTGTGCTCTGTATTCACCTTTACAGAGTCCTCATGTCACTGCAGATCAAACTTCTGCTATTGAATTCTGAGGATGGAGGATTTCACTCACTACCTGGGTGCCAAAACCGCTGCATTTACCAGCACAAGACATCTGCCTCAGCTAAAGACCTCCTGTCTTCAGTAAGATTCACCTGTGTATGGGAGATGAGAGAGGTGTTGAATTCAACTGGCTTCATTAAAGGATTCTGACAATCCTTCAGGACTCGGTTCAGGAGTCCAGTTAGACCTTCAGATGCTTATGTACACTTCAATAGTAAAATAACTAAAATTCCATTTTTACTTTTTTGATCAACTTTTTTTTTTTTCAGATGCATACTTTCTGTTGATACTCAGCTTTCTCACTTTAAAACTATACTAATGAAACATGCAGTGTATATATAGAGAGACAAATAAATAAATAAGTAAACATATATATACACAGAGTATATGCCTGTGTGCCTCCCTACTTCCTTGTAAAGGTAGCTGCATTTTCAGAGAGTGTCCTGCACACTATGGATTGCACTGAACTGTAAAAATCAGTTTAGATTTATGCAAAATAAACAGAGAACAAATCAATTTGATAAAGGTATTCAAGATACAACTTAAAATACAAATATCAATGTCATATGATGCTATTTAATGAATGTAGTACTCATAAAAAGTTATATTAAATCTACAATACAATTAATTTACAACACTGCTGATGGTAGCTTTGTTTTACCTAATATCATACAGGATTTTTTTTGAACGGGATTATGACTGCATTACTGTTACATACAAACTCAGCTGATGTACAATAGGTTAAATGAGCTATATGGTAAAAAATCACCCTTTAAAACATCAAAACTCCATGGGGGTTAAAGAATGGAAAGATCTACATAAATCTTACCTGCATAATTCATGGAAAGGTTTAGTATCATGTCCATTAGTGCTAATCTAAAGAATACAAAGACGATTTTAAAACAACTGGTGAAACATTTAAATGTGTTCTGCATTTAGACTTAGTGAGGAGATTCCAGTGAATCTTAGAGTGCATTTCTTAGTTTAACATTTGTTTTGCTAATTCCTCTATGTCTCCATGGATTGTATTTACTGTTCTGTTGCTAATGCATTTTAAAGCTTTAAAGCTTTTAACCTTTAATCTCCACTTATTCAAGTGAGGTTAAGTGATCTTTTCCTTACCTTGTGTCCAAAAACAGATCTTCAATCAAACATTCTTCTGAAAAGACCACACTCACACTTACCTTTATCCTCATAAGCTTCCTTTCAAATGTAGAATCCTTTCTTAATGGTAATTCATAAGAAACATATTAAACAGCTAGTGCAGAATTCAAGAGCAAAATAAACACCTTTTTTTTCTCCCTGTCCTTTGCATTTAAAGAAGTAGATAACAAAACACACTTGACTGAAACACATGCATTGGGTGCTTCACAGTGAAAACAATATTACATTTGTTTAAAGTACAGCTACTGAACTGGAGTATATAGATTACATTGAGATAAAAGCACAAACTGAGGGAAGAAAGAGAAAATCAGACATGCCGTATCAAGGCAAACACTTGCTTTTAAACAAATCAACTTCAGAATTTGTTTTGTCAGAGTAAGAAATGGATTGCAATTAATTTGATGAAGACTTCAGGATTTGGCACTATTTTTAAACATTCACTCTGTCCTTCCTTCTGAATGTCTCCCTGACTAAACCCCCATTACACCAGTTGCACCTTCTGGAGGTGCCTTCAGCTTTCTCTCAAAGCAGATGGAGCCTCGGAGACCCAGCTCGGAGTAAGTGCCCAGGCTTCGGACAAGGAAAGGTAGGAGCTCATGTTCAGCTGCATCCCACAGTGCAAGGAGAGGCATCCACATACTTGAAAAATCTGTCCGTAATAATCAGTGATTCTGGGAATATGCCCCCCTTTTTTTTTCAAAAACCAAACAAGCAACAACAACAAAAAGCAGCCCCATGTCTTGGTTCTGCTTGTGCTTGGGTGAGGTACCAGGCTGACAACAGAGTCAAAATTCCTCTGGCAGAGCGGAGGCTACACAGCTCCTCTAAAGAGCTTTTCTATTAGTGAAAGAAATCACTCCTAGAAAAGCAATTCAGAGTGTAGCTAAATTCAGTTCTCACTTACTCTTTGACCTCTTGTTTGAAATGCCCAACCAAGTTTCTAATAAACTATTCTGTAAATTGCTAATGGCATCTAATTACATGATTTGCCAATGGAGTCTGTCTTCCAGGACTACTCCACGTCCTCCAGTATTTTAGATGAAAATTGCATTTGATGACTGAGATGACACAAAACTATCAGTTTAGAGATATGCCGACATATTGTTTCCTCCTATACAGATTATCAACTCCAGGCAGTCCTAAAATGAGGACAAGTAAAAGAGAAAAACAGAGTTAAGAAGCTATGAAAAACAGGACCCCCAGTCACCTGGATCTTTGCATTTTACAGTCGGACACAAATCCAAAGCTGATAGTTGTCATGGAAATTCTTCTGTTTATCCTGCAATATTTCAGCTAGTCCCGAAGTAAATCATAGAGCAACATATTTTTTTCGCTACCAAAGGCTGAAGGTTATGGATTGACTATTTTGTTGACATGAAAAACTTTAGG
Source organism: Crypturellus tataupa (assembly GCA_034781795.1). Classification (NCBI taxonomy): domain Eukaryota; kingdom Metazoa; phylum Chordata; class Aves; order Tinamiformes; family Tinamidae; genus Crypturellus; species Crypturellus tataupa. The sequence continues at coordinate 2,026,726 of JAWLRI010000839.1, read as the reverse complement.
GGAATTTTGGCCTAAGCCAGTTTAGTAATTTGTAGAAAGTAGAAATACAGTTGACTCTCAGATGATGTAACAACATAAATATCATGCTCAGTGACACTGCAGACCAGTAATTACCTTATTTTCAGTGTCCAAGAGTATTTTTTTTTTAAGACTTTAAAGGAAGCTTGCAGCAAGTTTGTTCAAAGATAGTATTCTAGGGTGTTTCTTTTTTCGTTTTGGTTGTAATTATAGCAATCACTTTAATAAAAGGTTCTGAGGTAAGGACTTGTGCATTCCATTCACTCACTGCAGTGTTTAATTCCTATCACTGTTCAATCACTTGTTGCTTTATTTTTAGGGGCAAATTTATAGCAAGCTGCTGGATCACATGTACCCAAGTATTTAAAGTATCTGCAGCTGCTTACATTGCAGGAGATCCAAGCTGCATTCCTGACATGAATCATGGATTCATGAGGGTAGAGCCACAAATATATATTAAAAAAATGCAGCTTACACTTCTCGCAATCAGATTTTAAACAGCTTTCCTAAAGGATCCAAAATGTCAGAAGAGCTGAGGCTCATTCACCCTGGCTAGGATCTCTCTCTTTCCTAGTACAAGGCATCCTGATATACTCAGGAAGGGCTTCTGTTGGTTTTTTTTTTTTTTTTTTTTTTTTCTCTCTTGAGAGACACAATAATGACCCTAGGTAGAAAGAGTAATTAACAGATAATTAACAGAAAATTATTCAGGACCAGCTTCCCAGGGGGTTTCCACTTTCAAAAGCCAACGCACAAGGGATTTGCATTGTCATCTCTGTAAGTTGTTTCCTGAAGGATTTGCTTGTGCAAACAGGACTTTCACCTGTAATTTAAGTTACTTCTGCATAGGTGAGAATGTCATCAAGCTGCATTTATAATTTCCTGGTGAAACAGTGAAATATACATAAATACAGACTTTCTTTTGGAAGGCTAGCACTGCCTAGTCTTCAAGTATTTAGAAATGAGGATGTTAAAATGAAAGTCCGTCATCTGAACAGTAAATCTGTGGCAAATAAATCCATAAATTTCTGAATACCTGTACGTGTGAACAGACGGGTCCAATTATACCTTATCGTATTCTCTTTCCTGAGAATTTAGATACACGCCAGGTTATTCCAGAAAAGTTCAGGACTCAAAGTTTCTCAACTGCTATTGTGACGAGATAAAGAAAATGAGAGTATTTTTTGTTAGTCATTAGTAATTGTTTTGTGATTCAGTTTTAGCTTCCAATCATGAAGAAAAAGACATTAGCATGTGACACAGATATCAACCCAACCAATACAAATAGAGTTAAACAAACACTTCGTGAGCAACATGTAGTCTGAAATTAAAGTTTTCCACCACTCCCATTTTTTTTTCTTTCCTTTACAGATTGGAATAATTCTGAAGGGAAAGAGGATAAGTTCATGAATGAGTCACTAACCAGAGAAGATTTAACAACTTGCACAGTTTGAACATTTCTCCATATAATAAGACTAAAATAAGAATATAAGTTTTCATTCACTGAGTAATAATTATAACATAAAAAATGGTAATTGGTTAAAATCCCTTGTGTTGTATATATATCAAAATACATATTACATGAGACAAGAACTTTCCAGTATTACACATTCACAGCAGATGAGGCTGTTAGAGGGCAAAGAGTTCCAGCTTCAGCAAAAACTATATTTGCAAATCATTATTAGAACTTCAAGATGTATGTATTTTAACTTCCAATATGACTACAAAAGTATTTCTTCTCAATTTCTCTCATTTTTCTCCCCGTGAATAATGCCTCTTCCTACTTTTCAAATGTACAAACCCATTTCAATGTTTCAAACTTACTTTTGTGTTCAGGCCAGATATACTTTTTCAATTAAAAAAAAAAAAAACAGCACCTGGGAAAAACAGTAGCCTGGGAAGGAACTTATGCCATATTTTTTTGTAGATGCCTCATCTACAGGACAGAAGGAGAGATAGTTCTGATTTTAAACAAACACCATTTTTGAGTGGCTTCATATAAATTGTCATCTGAGTTCCCTCTAAATCAGGTATTTGTGAGATCTATTATTCTTGGCTTTGGAGATAAGAGCAAAATGTACGTTGGCTTTTGTTCATCTTTTTTTTTGTTTTTTTTTTTTTGTTTGTTTTGAATTATATCATAATGCTTTATACACAATTTTAAAGGCACAAGCATCCAAAAATTAATGTCAGGTAATAATGAAACTTTACTTATAGATACTGAAAAAGTACTACCTGTAAAAGGGTTTTTTCAGAGCCACAGTATATCGCTACCCAATCTGTGCTGACCCGCACACCTTCACAGACAGTGTCCCGCATTTGGTATGTGTGTGTATATATATTTATGTGGCCACACGCAGAATGACCTGCGGTGAGACCCTTCAACTCCCTGAGGGCAACCAGTTCTGCATGGAAGACTGTGGCCAGGTCCATATGGGATGTCCACTCCCTGGTGCAATGTTCTGCCAGGGAGACAGGCTCTGTTGTTAAAGAATAATATACGATTCTACAGATTTTGCTAGGATTATTGTTTTGGATTGATGACAGTGCCTAAAGAAACACATAATGTCACTTCCTTCGAATTCCTAATAAAAGTTTGTTCAAATATTTGCTAAAGAATTGCCGGGCAAGCATTTTCACAGCTAATTTGAAATCTCTTTGATTTCTCTTCTCTTCAAAAAAATGTTGCAGTTAATCAAACAGCAGAAACAAAACCATATGTTTAATTTCAACAAAATTAGAGAATAATTTTGTAAAGAACAAAGAGAACAAAGATGTAGTCAATTCAACTGTCCTAAATTAGATTGCAATATTACCCTTTCTCAATAAATCTGTAACATACTTATGACACTTTTTTTTTTCCCTGTCTGAGACCTCTGGCTGCTACTATAATACAGGTTACCTTTCTTGGAATAATTTCACAAAAATCAAAACATGTCCTTGACTAATTCCTTAAAATAAATATCTATATTAATCAAATTATTTTTCCTATTATTATTTTGAAACATTTTAGAAAGTTAGAATGAAGGAATACCTATAAATCACTTATTATATGAAGCTACAAGAGACTATTATGCTGTAAAAGACACTTAGGCAAACGCCAAAAAATTATACATTTTCATATCCTTGTTTCAGTCTTTGTATTTAAAGTAAATGATCAATCAGTGCAGAAGTGACTAAAAATCAATAAAGCAAATACATTTTCCTTGTAACTTGTCCAAAGGTTATGATTTAGTTACAGTGCAACTTAAGTTGTTGGCTCAGTTACAGTATGTAACAACACTATAACCTCTTTTTATTGAACTATGTAGCTCAAAATCCAGAGAGAAGTAATTTAAAAATGCCAAGTCCAGAAAACAATTTTGTGTTAATGGTCTTTATTGCACCCATTTCTCAACACTGTGTCTTGATTTGAAGCCCACTGAAGTAAATGATGGTCTTTCCCTCGACTGTAGTGAATTTTGAAGCAGGTTTCTGGAATTTTATGTAATAAAAAATAATGATAAAACTTACATATGAGAAATGTTCATGTGCCAGATGTCTTCCTCATATGGTGTTTCTGTGATGACAATGACATTTTCCCATACAGACTGCATGCAGAAGAACTGCATAAAACAGAAATAACTCATCGGGAGAACGTACAATCTAACTTTATCTCAAAACATATGTAAGGTCTCTTCCTAAAATCAGTTGTAACTTCTGGCCTGAGAAGGCTGGCTAAGGGCAAAGGGAGAGGGAGAGAGATTTTGTTACCACAGGCATAAAAAAATTCTGGCACCAATGCTTGCAGCCGCAGAACAGAACAGAGTAATGATAGTTTACATTTTTAAAATTTCCAGGAGGACATATTTAGCATCCTATGGGCTTATCACTTAAAAATATATGCCATCCATTCCTTAAATAAAATTCCTACTTTTATGACTTCTGCTTTGACCTTGCCAGTAGACAATGCCCTAGTTAATTATCTCCAATGCTTTCGTAAAGCTCGTCAAAAATTGCTTACTCCGCTGAAAAAATAAGACCAGGATTTTTTAAGAAGTCTCAAGTAAAGTCAAAAGTGAAGTGTCTGCCAGAATGGTTTTAATCAGAATGGTCTGGATACAAATCTCCACATACCCCTCATTAATGTCAGCCTATTACTTAGACAATCAAATATACATTTACTATTACCTGAAGCGGCTCAGAAAGCCTGGAAGGAAAAAAAAAAAAAACAGCTATGGGGAAATGGAGAGATGCATTTGTATCTATCTGGGGTCTGATTTTACCTTGTTGCTCCTAAACAAAGAATGGGCTTCATGCATGTACTCAGCCGTCAGAAACCTGGGAGATCCTGGAAGTGACTTGAGTCTGGACTGCCTTACTGCCTGCTTGAGACTAAACAAGAAGCCAGTTTTCTAAGCAACTGCTGAAGTGATTCACAGAGGAGATGGGACACCCAGGCTCAAATCCCTCCTTCAGAATATTTAAATACCAAATAAAATATCTGTGCCAAAGGAGTTGAAACAGAGCAAATCTGCAGGGCAAGGCTTTTTTCCTAGGCATGTGGGTGACCTAGATTCAGTCTCTGCCCTAAATCAGGAAAGAACCTGTGTCATTCTCACCTTACCAAATATTTTCATTACTAGTGCACGGTGCAAAAGCATATCCTCTCTCCACAGTTTGTGGTGCTCTGAAAACCTTCACAGGATCAGGCCCAGCATGCTCCTAATTTCAGAAGCCTGCTTTGGTTTAATTCGAACAACTTCTGTGCCTGTGGGGATTTGGACCTTAAATAACCAATCAAGCTGAATTCTAGTAGATATTTGATAAGAGTACTTATTATAACTTATTAATCTTCAGTTCTACTGAAGTTCTACACTCTTCCGGTGTCAATTTTTGTCAATAAGGAATTGATAGTTCATCAGAGAGACCCAATCGCAAGCATGAGAAGAGAAGAAGAGAATAGGGTATGTGTGCCAAGATAAGTGAGGTGGCTAAATATGGATCTTCTTATATCCCATCCCTTGCTTTGGCCTTTGTACACTCTGTGATATTTCAGTGAAATGAGAGATCGTGGTACATTCTTAAAGCATCCTGACGCAGGCCAGCCAAGTGTCAAAACAGAGAATAGAACAACAGAGCCATGAATCACTCAGGCTGATGGGGAAGTGTTAGGATTTTGAGTGAAAAAATGTGCCCACATTCTCAAAATCGAAACCTTGCCCATACATTTCTTTTGTTGTTGTTGTTGTTGTTACTACTGTTTATTTCTGCAATCAGTAACAAAAACTGCAATCCCAGCTGCTTGCTATACCACAGCACAGCACTGAAACTGGGAGAAAGCATGGAAGATTTCAAAACTTTGTGTACCACAGATTCCACAATTAATAGATTTGGCATTCCTGGAAGGTCATCTGACAAATCAATTAATGACACTTTGGATGTGGAGGTTGAGCCATCGATGGCTTTCCTCCCCAGAAGAGGATATGAAAGGCATTTTGTGCCTTTGCTGCAAGCTTTCTGATCTACTCGGCCTGGTGCAGGGAAGAGGCAGGATGTGTGCCATATATTTAAACTGCATGGTAAGAAGCTTTTATGAAGATACTGAAAGCAAAAGACGAACTCTAGAACAATTTAGTAACAAGCATAGATGAAACAAAAATAGAGGACTTGCATGAACTTGGCAGAAGTGAAAGAAATCTGCTGGGGAGTGAAAATATAGAAGATAAAAGACTTTGAAACCACATCTTTGGTTTGTTTGGCTGCTTGGTATTGTAGGTTTTTGTCACATTAATTTTTTTAGTACAAATAAATTTTGTGAAGGGATCTGTTGAGTTTAAAGGCTTTGATCATGCACTGACCTGCTAGAATAGTACAAATCTGTACTCTTGCAGATTATCCTGAATTGAATGGATAACAATAATCTATTTTCCTTTGAAAAATCACTATTATTCCTTTGTTTCAACAGTCCACTCATTTCTCTGTACTGCAAGACATTTTTAGTTATCCTGATGAGTCACAGGGTTGTGCTGCCAGGAGATCCTCTTGTATAGCCAATGTATTATTCTGCAACATTTCTCTTCATTTTCTTTTTTTGTTAGAAGTTTGCCTACAATAACTTTGTCCCGCTTACTCCTGGATTCGTCCCATCCCACTTTCAAGCACCTAATTGGCATAGGAGGATAACAGTATTAAGCTTCCTGAATAGGCATTGTAAAAAGGTAAATTCAGCTGGATTCACCCCAGTGCTGCCTGCTTTTGTTGACTATTGAGAAATCCTGCAGTGACTGTTAACTTGCAAAATTCAAGTAAGATTAATTCCAGTTCTCAGACATTTAAAACAATACTAGATACCTTCTTTTATAGATGTGCTATCATTCTAGCAGGTATTATGGCTCTGACACAGAATTTACTGGGTGAAACTGTACATATTGAGGCAGAATTTCTGTTCACAATGGCACACAAGACTTTAAAAACTATGCATCTAAATGTCACGGCATAACATGCATGGTTGAGGAAAAACGTCTGCAGTTCACCTTCGTGTTTCAAAGATTTGCTTTCTTTCCCTGTGCAAATGCATAATACTTATCTATGGAGGATCATTTCCCGACCAACCGATGGCTGCCATACAACCTATACTAGAGCTTCTGGTCATTGTGTAAATGAGCTCACTATCCTGCTGTTACTGAGTTTGTTTTAAAACTTTTGGTTTCTTCATTGGAGTGCTTTCTTAAACGCAAAAAACATTTGCTAAACCTTCAGCACTTCTCTTGTCTCTTCCTTTGTGCTTGTTTGTTTGTTTATACTCAGTCTCATCTTTTTCTGGCATTGCTCTTAAATAATTGTAATGGATTGATTCTTAACATCTGTTATGGATGGCTTGTTTGCTGGCATATCTGACAATATTACCATCTACTTCAGTCTTGTATAAATTTTATGTTTTTTATACTGTGGAAATTCAATAAACAGACTGGTAATTTAGAAAAAAAAATGTCAGCAAGATGTGTGGGACAGGACAAGGCCTACTCTATATTCCATATTCTTCAAATGCAATTGTTTCTTTTCAAAGCAGCACAGCTGTTCAGCAATCAAGGACTATCTGTATCCCATATGCCAAGCCAGATGTCAATATTGCAGTGTGTGAATTTTCAGTGCAAGACTGCTCAGAACAGACAAACCATATTTCAGAGGAGGACATTGTCCAGGGAGCTGAAGTGGGAAGTTTCCAGCACAGTTCCCCGCCAAAGTAGTAATAAATCCTTTCTTTGGGATTAGGCAAAAGCTTTGCATTATGTGAAAAAACAGCTCTTCTTTCTTAACCAGTAAAGCCACAAAACACAAGCTAATGTTTTAAAAAATGCTTACCTCTCTCTCCACGGGCTGTAAAGGAGACAGAATGCAAGTAGTTCACATGAAAACATCTACTTCTTGTCAAACGAATCCCACCCTTGGTGTCTAGTCACATATGATAATGAAAGTAAGGATTTACTACCCTCCTTCCCTACAGCACACGCTGCATCTTCCCACTCGTTCCACTCCCCTCTATGGGATATGTTCATCATATACATCAGCCTTTCTGACCCCTTTAAGTACTCTTTGCTTGCTCATTGCTGCTTTCCACCTACCACCACTCCAGTGGGAGAAGCAGCACTGAAAATCACTTCTTTCTCAAACCTTTTTTTTTTTTTTTTGTCTTCTAGCAGGGGGCTTAGATTACTTCTTCCTCTTTATCTATCTATCTGAGTGCCATCACTACAGACCACTTCATGAAAAGGGAGTTGGTTGGATTTACATCATTGACATTCTCTGCTTCTTGGAGTGAAATATTTACATCAGGGCTGGATGGTTAGAAATAACAGAGAAGTTGAAGAAAGGGCTTGCTGACAGCTCTTAACGAAAGCAGCCCTTTTCAGATTTCCCTTGGTTTTGCTTAGCCATCAGTGGCTAAAACCCTGGACAAGCGGACACAGCACAGCAGTTCCCTCTCACATAACTGAGTGACAATATTGCAAAGACACAAGCTACAGTGGAGATTCTTGTAGAGGTCTATAGCTGTGATACCTTGAAACAAGTCCTTTCTATAATCAATGTCTACAATAAGACATAGACGTTCCCAACTAATGGGAAAGGAAAAGAGAATGATTCAGCATTCTGAAAGGCAATTCTGTATACAGGAAACACTTAAAAACAAGCTGGACAGAAGGAAATATATTAACAGACTTCTTTTTTTTTTTTCCATCATATACTAAATTCCCTACAATTCATTACAATATAAATCCTCCTGTTTCCCTATATACCATTCATCATTCACTTATTCATCATCATCATCAACTATTCTTACAACATTAAATTTTGTGCGTTTCCATCTGGTACTATTGCTAGTACGGAAACTGAAAGACCCCTGCCCAGGACGTACTAGGATTTTCTGTAGAACATCATACACTGAATCATGGGCCTTTAAGGTTGTATGAACAAAATTGAATGACTTCATGTTTCAAAGAAGAGCTTCATCCAGCATGGTCTTCTTATGCAAAAGATGGTATGTCTGCCTGCATGTAAATCACTGGAGTACATGGGCATAAATAGCATAAAAAAATCAAAGAGAAATTTGTCTGCATATATACCATTACAAGCTAAGAAACACATGGCCTTATTAAAGTTTAAATGAGTTTGCTCTTTCAGGGACATGACGATATATTCTTTTTTTTTTTTTTCCTCTTTACCATGTTAAGGACAGATGTCTTTTTTTTTTTTTTTTTCTTTTGTAGAATACACCAGATGGTTTATAGCGTGCTATAGGAGCTGAGTTTGGAAGAAAGGAAATGGGTCCTGTTTCCAAGAACCTTGTAACATGATGAATTTCCATCTGAAAGTTTTTACAGCACTGCTGTTCCTAACAGTTTATTCTGTCCACACCTTAGCCATTTTGGGATAAGATCCTCTTAGGTAGCCGTGTCCTGAAATGTGTTAAAACAACCTTATCACATATGCCTGGTGATGGAACACTGTTAAATTACCAGGTATTTTCTTTAGCGTTACTAGCACCCCATGGTTTTCTATAGTCAAAGGACAAAAGAAGAGAACATGCATTTGCCAGCACCCAGAAAGCTGATATCAAAATAGCCCCCCCAAAAGAAAATGATACTCCTCTGGCTATACAGGAAGACATATTTGAATCTATAAGTGTCTAAAGGAAAAAACGTCCAGGGCACCTTAACAGCTTGACAGGCCAAATCCCAATTTCAAGAGTATATTTACTTATGCCTAGAAGAATCTATCTATCTACAGCTTCAAGCACCTAAATACCTCAAGACCTTGAGTCTCAATGAAAGTACTCATTTTGAGCCTTTTATGTGCTGGGACACACCAAAAGTGAGAAAACAGCCCTTCAGACTGATTTAGAAAGGCCTACTTAACTTCTGAGTTGACTAATGCGACCCATGTATAAAATGAGGGGCTTACACCTACTGAATTAGCCCTCATGACAAGGAAATTGTTGGGATCCAGCCACTGTAGTCCCTTTGCCCTTCCAACCTGTCCTTTTTCCAGAACTTAGGCAGCTAACTCAGGAGTTTGGGAGAGTCACTCCTAATTATGTGGTACTGGGGCTGCCTTATCCCAGTCTAGGATTAGTCATTTTCCAGGCCAGAGCTCACTTTTCTAAATATAACCTGTCCTCTGCATAACATCTTAAGCAGCAGATGTGTATGTTGGAGTCGTTTTAGCTTGTGGGGAATTAAACCATGTTCTTCTTCCATTCTAGAGGAGTCCCCTGAACTTCAGGTTGTAGATTCACCTAGACACTCTCCCTTCCTCCTATTGAGGCTTTGCTTTGTAAGCAACACTAGACTTAAGCAAGATCATTTTATTAGGGCTTGAGGGAGAACAACAAACAACTCAGTAACCTTGTGGTTAGGTCACTCCACTGGGAGGGGAAAACCTGGTACGTGTTCTTGTCCTACAGTCTCTCTCTCTCTTTTTTTTTTTTTCTTTTTTTTTAACTCTTTTTCTTTTCTAAATCCCATGTCTATCTCATGCAAATTGCCTAAACAGTAATCTCACTTTACAGCCCCAACTGCAAGGCCTCCAAGCTCCAGGCAGGTCACTATTGAGCCTATGGAAACACCAAATCCTCCCCTTCAGATGCCCAACTTTCTCACTGGTCTGATAAGGCAGCCTGACCAACTGATGTAGATAGATACTCTGAATTACTCCCTGAGCACTGAGTGGCTCTCCTGCAGACAGTGTAAGGCTAACACTCAAAACAGGCATTTTGAGATGAGCTCTGAAACACTTTTCACAGGTGATTTGCAGAAGCCAGCCCTGAGCCCATTAAATGTACGTGGAGAAAATCATCCTGAGTAGTTTCTATTTTTACATGTTTGTTTTGCCTCAGTCACTCTGTGATACATTTAATTGCTGGGAAACTGCAGAATAGTACAGTCATTTCCTAATTGGATTCACTCTTTCTAATTGCATGTACTTATGTTGGGCAGGCAGATAGCAGAAGACGTCGTCATCATCATCAACACTATCTAAAGGTGCACAGAAAATGTACCAAGCCTGAAGGAGGAAGCTCTGCATGGAAGCATGCCAGGCAGCAGGTGCTGATTCCTGGCCACAAAGGTTGTCCTGAAAGGTCTGGGGAAAGAGTAAGAGAAACCCAGCTACAAATGGGGATACAGTGATGAAGAGGACAAAGAAAGAGCCCAGAGAGAATAGCAGGGCACAGTACAGCATTACAAAGAATACAGTATTCATTTTCTGCTCTTGCCTCCCAGTGATTTTACTGCCCTGCCCTCTGTACTTTATATTCTTTAGCTATTAAAGGAATTAAAAATTCAATAATGCACATTAAAAACTATATCCTTGACCCAAAGGAATGGAAATAACTGTCAAGGCTCTCTAAACTTTCTCAGAGAGAGAGTACACAAAACCATTTACAACCCTGCAATTCATCAAAAAGCAGCAAATTATTTCCTATATATCTTTACACTATGCATCTTTAAGGCTTGTGTTAGTTTTATGCAGAGGGTCAAATTAATTCCACATGTAATTCAGCATAGCAAGTGAAGTTGCATAGTGGCTTCATGTGGCCATATAGATTATCAAGACTGTTCTTTAAAAACAACAAATTACCCTAGTTAAAAAGTATTTGCAATAAAACAAATAAGCGTTTCATCGTGTTCCTTCCTGTGGCACATTAAAGCTGTGGCTGTTGGTCTTTTACTAGTAGGTCTTAAATCTGTGACAGGGTATTGGAAGTGTTTTGTGGCCTGTGGTTTGAGGGGGTGTTTGGAGTAGATGTTCAGTGAATCCTTCAGGACTCTTCTATCTTTTGCAGGCAATTAGAGAGGACTGGACTTGTTGTCCTAGGTGGTCCCTTCAGTCCTATGATAGGATGCTTTCATTTTTCAAAGTCCTCATTATACATATACTTACAATATCTGTTATCTCTTGGAAGAAGCTGCTGCCCTCAAACCACTGATGGGGAAAATTTAACTGCTCATTACAGAAAAAAAAAAACCTTGAAGGATCAAGGTCTTGGACAGCATTCACTTTCAACAGTGTGATTCTAATGAGAAAAAGTATATCTCACCATAGGTTAAAGAAACATCTTTCTCAGTTCTGTGAGTTTAGCTGTATTTTGATTCTACTGAAACTAAAGTATTTTTGCATATAATCCAAGTAGCCACAACTGTATCTAGCATCTACTTGAAACTTTACCAGGCCATTCTGATTTATCTTTGTCAAATAGTAAGCCTTCCTTTCCCCACAGGTGTAAAAATGCAAATTTATAATTTATAAAACACAAGATGACAGAATCCTATTTGTACAATATATCTAGATGCCAAAAGGTAATCTCATTACAAATAACACAATCTTCTCACAGCACTTGCTGTATTATTTTCCGGGTGGTCTGAAAAGTTGATTCAGAGAATAATGCCACAACAGCAACTTGTAGTTCCTAAGGCCAAATAGCCAGATGTGTCAATAATCAGTGCAAACTGGAAACAGATGTAGGTCCTTGTTGAATAATAAATGTAATGAAAATACTTCCTTAGCTCTCTCATGCTTTCACACACACAAGAATTTATGTCTTCCATATTTTTTTAATTGAATTTATTTGCCGCTTCATTTTTATGTCACCAGAATCTCTTTCAAAATCTTAGTCACTCCAGAATGAACTAATAAAGATTAGTATATCTATAGGAATTGCTTAACATCTGGTAAAATTGATTCTACCTGATCATTTTATCAGGAAAAATCTTTATCACTGAGATAAGATGAAAACAGCTGAAAGCAGAGACCAAGGCTAAGTCTGGATATTCTCCAATACCTGCATAGTTGCAACATGCATACGAAAGCAGGTAACCTATAGAGTTGACAGCACAGTTCAGTTACTGGCAAAATCCCTGACATGACTGAATAGATTTAAGTATTGGGTGAAAGTCAAAACAATCTTTCAGGAATATTTCAGGCTATCAAGATCTTTGTGAGATCTTGTAAAAAGCCACATGTCCAAACTTGATCAGTACCTTCAGTCCTTGCTTACAAGCGATGACAGTTCAGTTATGTGAAAAGCTACTTTAAATCAGAATACTGTCTTTGAAACTAAAAATAATTATTCAGTGAGTATTCAGATACTATTTGCTTAGACTTCTTAAAATTGGAAAGGTCATACTTTTCTTTCCTAGAGTAGATAGAAGATTTTCAAATGATACTTGACCCCAGATTAAAACTACTGCTTTCGCTATGCAGAAAATATAACAGTAACATATGTATAAAGAACCTTCACACAAAAGCTTAAATTATGCTTTTAGAGACTGGCAGGAATTGAATACCTTACAAAATGAGTGAGCAAATTGGGACAAAAAAGGTTGTTTGCCTCATTCCCCCAGCCCTAGCCTGCACACTGGTCTGCATCAAACCTTTACCAGACTGGGCAGTTACTAAGGAAAGGACACAGAGCAGTGAGGAAGAGCTGAGGACTATGAGTCATGGCCACAAACTGAACAGAGGAAAGCACTTCCAATGCAAAAACCCCAAAGGTGTTACAAAGCTCATTGCTTTTCCTAAAAATGCATATAAGAGGATAATTAAACCTAGAAAAAAAAGTCGCAAACTGGTTATACTACTGTTTTCCAAGGTGCTTTCATCCTTTAGGCTCTGGCTGCAGTCCACGAGCTGATGGATTCAGTGGCAGTGCCAGCTTCAGGAATTCCCACCACACCCAGCTCCAGCTATTCACTCTTCCTCCTCCTCCTCCTCCTCGTCTCCTTCTTCCTCTTCCTTCCTCTCAGTGCCCAAGTGTTAGGTCCCCTCTGCCTTGCCAGGAGCATTGTTTGAAGTATTGGTCTGTGAACCTCTATTTTCACAGAGTTTTCCCCTAACCTAGACCAGTTCAATGTTTAAGCTCCTTCTCCAGCCCTGTGAACAGTCACGTTTGGGCTCTGGGTGGAAAGGCAAGGAGCAGAAAAGCCAGACTTTTTAAGATGGCATTGCCCCATAGCTGCTGTATCATGAAACTACAGCCCGGGTAATGCTGTTTTGCCCTTCTGGGTTTATTTTTGAGGAAATCCCAAGTGGGTCAAATAAACTGTGTAAAGGGTGTATTAATATTTATACATACACAACTTTATTATCTTGCCATAGGAATGCGACTTACAAGTGATAGTCTTACATCAACCTCCATGTGTCTCCGTCCATGTTTACAATGTGAAAGAGAAAGAAAAGGTAGGTAGGTTTTGAGCAAATGGAAACAAAGCTGTGCTCTGAATTCGTATATTTAATTTGTAGTTATTATGCAACCATATCTGTCGGCAATTAGAAGACATGTCTAAGTTAAAATTTACCCCTTACCCTAGTTTTGAAATGTTTGTACTCAAAATCAAGCACAGTGGAGTGCTAGATATGATCAAACAACATTAATTTCCATACAGCCAGCGGGAAGACCGGGATAAAAAAAGATTAGTCATGTTTAACAGATGAGGGACTGTGATCCAAAAAGCAGTGAGTGACACAAAAAGAACATTCGAGGTTAATGTCCAGAACCACCTGAACATGAGTCCCTGTGGCATGTTGTTGCAAAAGCAAACTAAGACATTACTCAGATACACAAATAGACTCTAAGCTGGCACCGACCAGCAATAATGTTGGTGTTTATGACATTGGAAAGTCCTGTTCTGAATCCAGTTTTGCTGCCCTCACTTAAAAGGATATGGAAAACCTGGTGAGGATTCATGCAACAATGATCTGTGGTTTTGAAAGTACATCTTCTGACACAGAAAGCTGTGTCTACAGCCTCCTAGCACTGCTCAGTGAGTGCCCTCAGCACCACTGTGCATCCCAGAGAGACTTAGGATAGCTTTGAACCAGCTACCATGGATTTCCATTACATCTCTAATTAGAAAACTAGACTTCATTAGGAGCTATCACAGAAGAAGCTGCTTTGTAAGTTGACATCCCCTTTCAGAACTAGCCCCAGCACAGGGTTGTGAAGACCTCATGATGGGTACCTCCTAGCTTCTCTGCTGTGTTCCACCCTCTCTGACCCAGCAATTCACTGTCCTCTTCAAGCAGGGAAGAGATATGAACTTCCCTCTCCCATAACCTGGGCATGTGCCAGATATTGGACTTGTTTTTTTCAGGAATTTCTAAATCTTACCATGCCTATTAACTTGGCAGAGAACCCTTTCTGCTGCTTCCCTGTGGAGTACATACATGTCACTGGTTAGGAAAGTATTGCAGTGTTGAATGTGAGCAAATCCTAACCATCCCTCAAGGACCAGATGTAGCTGTTTGTTGCCTCTGTTGCTATATGTGAATTGGGTGTAATAGCTCTCTGTCTCACGTGGTGGTTAATGAGGAAAAACAACTTGCAAGACATAAACACGGGACCTTATAAGCACCTTTTATAAGCAGGTAGGTAGTTGCAGTCATGGGACAAGGAAACTCAGATACCCAGATTCTGAGGCTCATAGAGACCATAACAGCTCATGGGCCTCCCTTCATCACCTGCAGACCTGAACCTGCGCTGGTAAGAATTTTTAATAACACATTACTAAAGTAGACCTCTTCTTTGGAAAGACATCCGATTTTTCTTTAAAGACTTAGAGTGATGGAGAACTTGTACTAGCAAGGGTTAAATAACTTTGTGAAAAAAAATTCATCTTATTTTCTGCTTAAACCCTGTTGACTTAACTTACAGCTATTAGATCATGTAACAGCTTTGATAGATTACAGAATCATTGCAACACTGACTGGAGCAATGCCTAAATACTTTTGAAAAACAGGCCTAAGCTATGTGCCCAAGGAAGCTTGTTGGAAAAGGAAACTTGACTTCTCAGGTCCTGAGCTGGCACTGAAATAATTTTCTCATTTCTTCTTCCAGTCCTATGAACACAGAACACTTACCTGCCAAATTTTGCTAAATAAAAATATGCGTATCTAAAATAACATAGAACAATAAAAAGTATAATATTAGAAAGTATAGTATCTTGTATATAATATATACAAGAATTACAGCTGCTGCATATCTACCCTCACTAACCTAAAAGGCCTCTGAACATTAGAACTGTCTTTCATTGTTATCTTGTGATAAATGATGGAGAATGTGAAGCTTTTTCCAAGAGAAGATGACTCAGGGAAAGAGTTCTTGGGAATTCACAACATTCAATACAACAAGCAGTGAAAAAAAATCTTTTACAATTCTTTTTAGATTTTCCTTATTCATATATCCACAAAGCGCACTACACTTGCCCATTCTACTTCCACAGTGTCAGCACATTAAACTAATATTTCCAGTAGATTATGCAGATTAGCAAGTTTACATTATTAACATTAGCTGTCAAGAATTTAATTTCATAGGATAAATTAGTTTGCATTGAAGTGCACATTACCACAGCAAGACTACATCCGGTAGCTGAGATAGCTTGGGTAGAGGGTGCAGAATAGTTATATTAAATAGGATAAATCTCAGCTAACTTTGGAAATTTATAGCTGAGCTGGCCATCACAGACTCCTCTCACTGTCATTTAAGAAAAATAAGGTGCTGTAAGTAAAAGATTAACCACATCCTCTTGCAGATATGTGAAATGTGTGAAAATAATCATATCCCTTAGAAGCTTCTGTTTTTCACTACTGACTACAAAGAGATGACTAGTTCAGATATTATTGTAACCTTCATTGTCTAAGGACACAGGTGACAAAGATTTTAGGCTGAGGTAATATCTTTTATTTGATCAACTATTAGTGTTGGGAAAGGTAGCACAGCTTTGGGGCATTTCAGTCTTTCTAATCTAAAAATGGCCTTATACAACTGAAGGCTTGCCTTTTTTTTTTTCCTAACAATAGTTGACCTAATAAAGTTATTAGCTCTACCTATAAGCCTCACCTTAGCTCAGATGAAAACATATACACCAGAAACATCTCCATTCGATCAAATAAATCCAACTTGACACTGATGAATGCCTTTGTCAGGCTGAATCTTTCTTCAGCATCCAGATGAGCTATAATTACTATTTTAGTTACAAATTACATCTCTGCATTAAATGCAGCCCACTGGGAACATTCATTCTCAAAGATCTTATTTATACCTCTTTTAAAGCCCTGTACCTCTCTTGCCTAGTTTAGCTACCAATAAATATCTTACTTCCACAAAAATTAGACATCCAGCAATAACATAACAGTTTGCAGGTAGACAAGCACTGCCCACATGAAAAACAAAAAGAAAGAGAAAAGAAAAAAATAAAGGAAAACAGTGCCAGGAAGGTGGATTGACTCGCTTCTTCAGAAAGTACTGTCTTCAGAGAAAAATTAGTCATTCTAGAGAGACTTGGTATTACCCAATGTTTGCTCTAGGCCAGCTACCAAATTGTAGCCCTTCCCACGTGCAGACAATTATTCCTAACTCTGTAAGTCTAATAATGTCTATGGGAACAACTTTCACCTACTTTTTTTTTTTACTATCCGTACATAATGTTCCCATTTTTTTTTTCTCTTTCCTGATTTCAACCTATCAGTCATTATTCTCTTTTTTTTTTGAGTATCTGCTCTCTTATCTTGCCTAGGATTATGGGAATATTGGTGAAATAGTTTTGTTCTGGAAGATATGAAACTTTGAGCATTGTTCAGTAATCGTTATTGCCCGGATTAATTAGCAAATCTCGTATTGCAAGCTTCACTTCTTCACTTCTGCCTCTCACAATGCTTTGCTGGCCATGTAACGTAAACTCTTAAAAAGTGAGTTGACTGGAATATTTGATGGAAAAACATAGAGACGGAGAAGTAAGAAAGCATGATCTTTCCTCCTCCATTTCAGAATGTTTCATGTTTTCAGAATGATAACATGATACATATCTTAAGAAGGAGCTAAGTGAAGAAAGCAGTATTAATCCCTCTGATATCTCTTCATCCTTTTGTCAAAAACAGGGCGTATTATGAGCTAGCTGAGGTATTTCTGCAAAGCATTGCATAGTGTGGCACAGACACTTCATTTACACAGCTAAATGCATCCCTCCAGGGACTGATACTAAGCTCCTACGTCAACTGACGCACAATGGTTGCCTCTGACTGCTCAAGACCAGCCTTTTCTAGAGGACACCTGACACTTCTGATCCTCTGAAGTGTACCATAAGTCCCATAATTATATCTAAGGGCAAATAGATCGAAAAAATTGGATCCATATAATCATGATTCTATATAAGTATACACTCAAGATAGCTAATATAATGGAAGATCTGTGCCGGAATCCACTGAGTGGTCTTCTTTTAGCATGAGCTTTAAAATAGGCGTTGTATGCCCATAGATGTAGTATGAGGGCACATGAAAAGACTGAGACTTGTACGCCTGCTGGGATATCACTGGAGGACTGCGTAAGGCAGAAGGGGCTAAACCTGATGCAGTTTCATCCTTCCCACACCGCAACGGGGTCTTGTTTCAGAGGACAGGCTTTGTTCACCACAGAGAATGGCCTGGGAGCAAATCATGCAACATGGGGCCATGAGGGAACACGGACCCCATGTATCCAGAGGGACCTAAGGCTGAAGCAGGGTTGATGAAAGCTGAACAAAGACCGTACTTAGCAAGCATCTGCTTTGACACAGTCCTCATCTTAAACATAATGCATACAAAAACCACAGTGATGGTCAGCATATTCAATCCAGAGATAGAAAACATTTCAAATACTACTTCAATTCCAGCCTTTAACTAAGCAAAGCTAAGTTATTTTAACTGATAATGTCTTTTGTTCTAGTTTTTTTTTTTTTTTTGCATTATGGAAATGGACTTGAAATCAATCACCACATGCAATATTTTTCAAAAATTAAATTATGTTTAAACTAGGTTCCCATGGAGTACTTCTTTCAATTTGGGGATCTCATTTAATGCATCAACTCTACTCTGTCAGTTAAACCTAATATTGAAATTGGCACCTATGTAACTTTAGAGTCCCAGCTGAGATAATTTACTAAGTGGTTTGGTGTTATTTTTTATTTCCAGAAAAATGCTGAGCATCATTATTTCCCCTCAATTTAAAATTTCTTAGTTGTAAACTAAAGAATAATTTTATATTTTGTGTTTACTTGACAATGTGTTTATTCCTGAACGTGTCACGTCAAACACTCTTATTCTCATAAAGTCTGCCAGCTCTGCTAGCTAGTTCTCAAGCCATAGCAGTCTTGTCCTCTACTCCTGCAGGATTTTGATGGTGCCAACGTTAGATCTAGTCAAGAGATTAAAGGAGATCAATCTTCTTGCCATTTCATATTCCAAAATATGAGACTAAGTTCAACCAATGTGCTGCATTTACTATAGATGTTCTTTCAGTGCTGGAAGTTCTTGAATCCCCTTGGATTTCTCAGGTTTTAGATTACATGAAAAGTTGTTTGTAAATCTGATTTGGAAGTTTGCAAGCTGGCTACTGCAGTAAGCATGAATACTCCCTTTCCTTTATCATACCTCATAGATTACATAGTTCACTACCTGTTAGATAATAGGTTTTGAAAACCTTCTGAAAAATGTCAAATGCCAGTTCCTAGACACAGTATGATGAAGTGCAGTTGCAAGATATTAGCCTACATTATCGAAATGTTGTCAAAATAACTCCCACATGTTATTATAACAAACAAAGAACTGGTTGGCTGAATTCATGTCCTACAAAAGATTATCCTATCTTCTTGCCTCTTGAATAGATTTTTGATGAAGATACAAATTGAATCAGAGCACCAAATCCAAACCTCTGTGCTTACTCATATGATTGTATTGTGCAATAAGCAATTGCATATCAGAAGAGCTAAGAGAATTGTCAGATAATGTGACTTATCTTCAGTTCCTCTTATTGCAGACCAGACTTAATCATGTTATTTCTGATATATCACTGGCCAAGAGTATATCTGTAAAAAGTCAGTGAGGTTCATATAAAGAACAATAAGCTGATCATTTGTTTGAAAATTTCATCTCCAAATTTTAAAAACATTTCAAATTCAGTTCAGGAAAAAAAATATATAAATCTTCACACCCATCCACAATACTATCAGTGTATCTCAGTGTATATAATCATATTTTCCTCAAGGGGTTGGCTCTAGCAGTAAAAACACAATGTAAGTTGTTTTGATTATCATTACCAGAATTCTTTCTTAGTTTCCCTTTATTTATTTATTTATTTATCCATTTGTTTTGTATTTCACTTTGATGACCACAGTATTCATGCAAATGGAAGCTTGCTGCAAAAATAGCTATAATTTGGCATAGTGCTTATTGCTTTAGCAGTTTTTGATTCACTCAAGACTGCATCTCATTTCAATTTCACCCTAAAACTGTTTAGAAACTGTTTTTAAAGCATTTCCATGAAAAATAGAAATTCTTCCTCAACAAAAGCATACTCTATCAGTTCTTCTGTTGAATATTTCAGATAATATTTACTCACAATGAGAAGAACTCTTTTATTTTGTAATGTAGCAAGAAAACTACAAGATCTGTCAAGGTCTGTCTTTCAGAATTGTACTTAACAGTTGAATGCAAAGACCTGGCAGACAGAGCTGACAGATTCAAGTTATCAACACTTCTTTGCTACTGACAGCAAATATGTTAGGTCTTTGGGTTTTTTGTTTGTTTGTTTTTGTTTGTTTTTTGTTTATTTGTTTTCTGAGGTGGGGAGAGAGAAATAGTTTACTTTTATTTTTTTCTTATTTTCTTTTTTTAAATACAGCCATCAATGGAGCTTAAGAAAGCTCCAGCTTATATCAATGTATGGAGCACAGAAGGAGGGAATTTATAAGAGGTATGATTTTTTCCATTGGCACACAGTGATTCTGTTAGTCCTGAAGCAAAAGACTTCACAAAAAAAGTTTCTTCATCCATAGAAACTTTGTTTATACTTTAAATTATCCTGCTATGAATCAGGATAAAAACTCCACATTTCATAAAATTTTCGAAAAGAAAAAGGAATAATTAGTTCAAATACTGACAATTTTAGTTTGATAATGTGAAATACTTGCTTTACAATCCCAAGTGATCAAAATTATTTTTGCTGTAGTTAGTATTTCTAAATGAAGAATGAATAGAAGCAGAAAGAAGAGCTTTTTTTTGTACATTTCAACAATTATAAAATTTTATTTCCAAATAATTTTCAAGACTATGAATATGTCAGAAACAGCTATTTTTTATTAAATGTTTTGGCTTTAATGAGTGGCCTTTTTTCCTATTAAAAACACTTCAGGATAATTTAGTTTTCTTTCAAAACCCACTGAAGTCATTGCAAACTTTCTTTTGATTTCAGAAGTTATTGGATCAAGTCCACAGATAGGATTTATGCAGGGAGGGGAAAAGAGAAAAACACAATCATTCCAGTGGTCCAAATTTTAAGCTCAGATCTTACACGCACAATTTCCCCTGACTTCAGAGACAAATACGCGTGGGGGCAACATCTGGCTCTGAGAATATTTTCAAATCAAGTGAAATAGAACCTGAGAGCTACAGCTGTGAAAACAGCTGATTTACTATTTTTTTATTACTTGCATTTTATACAGTTATTATTGACTATATTACTATATGAAATAAAGTTAACATTCTATGGTGCAAGAAATTTTTTTTTATTAAAGTTCAACTCTAAATCTAAGCAGTTAATTAATTTCACATTCCTGACAGCAGTTGTTTTTTCACAAGTCAACCAATCTCTGCATAAATCATACATAATAAAAAGCAATACTCACAATACACTAGACTTAGGCATATTTTCCAAATGGATGGACTAATGAGAGACTCTTATTTTAACTTATCTTGCAATGATAAGGTTTTTTTCCTACATTAATGAGGCTCAACCCTCAGTTGTGCCTCGTTTATTCAAAGTGACTCTGCCACTGTCCTAGTCCTCAAGTGGGACCACGCTTGAAAGTAGTTGAAGTCACCAAGAACTTTTTGAGCTTGCCTACCTGAGGCTTGACAGTGCAATTTTTGAGACATAATAGAGCAGTATGCATTCTCTCCCCATTCTTGATAAACAAATAGGAAGGTGTTAGTGCTAATTATGCTGTATTTCACCTTGTGATGTCAAGCTCTCCTCAGTGAAATTTTTAAGACAGTTTTCTAGTTGCAAACTAACATGAGCAGGTAGAGGAGGATGGGTCATGTCAGAGAGGTTTGACGTATTAGCGATTACATGGCACACAGGTATTTAGAACGAGCCGGTATAGCTATCAGCAAGTGCAGCGCTCCGAACATCTCTATTATATCATACTGGTAGCGTGTCAAAGTAAATTTAATTCAGAATTATTGTATATGTGCTTCAGTGTATGCAACTATATGTAAAGGAAAGATTTTGAGAGGACTTGTATATAACAGCAAAGCCATTGAAAGGAAAGTAGGCTTTGATTTTTCCATTTTGACTCCTTGTATGTATATTGGTATTTATATAAAAACCTGAAAGAAAATCTTGTGTTCCTGAAAGTTTTCACATTCTTTTTCAGTTACAATTATTTTGCTCTATGAACAAATGTTAATTTACTTGCGCACGTGAAAAATGAACATGTACACAGCAAAAGCTTTCTTTCATTCTTTGTAACAAGACCAGTTGGAGAAATGTAATTGTCTTCAACAACAATAAAATCAATGTAAAATTGCAACTGTTTTAATCTGAATCTAAATTATATCTCTTCTAATACTATTTGCCCCAATCTATGGATCAGAGATTCAACAGTTCTAAAGTAAACACCTAGGCTTGGGTTCGCCTCGCTTCACATTAAATTTCTAAAAGTTTGCTGAACCTAAGTTAGTTGTTCAGGCTCCGTCTTTAGTGAATGGTGAGACAGGCAAGTCATCTCTTTGTAAGATAGCACCTAAGATAGGTAGGTGAATCACCCGTTGAACGTGTCTATTTCTCTCCACTAAAAGACAAAACAAGCAGATTAGTTTTAAGCAATTAGGTATTAGACAACTAAAGTCAGGAGCCCTGACTCACACCACAGGAAGCATCCACAGAGGAGGAGAGGAAGGTAGCTTCGCACTTTAGACAATCCCATATGCGGCACTGTCAGGTCTTCCATTCATGGTGGATGAGCACAGAGTTTTGACTGTGACACACGTATTTGATGATATAAACGTTATCCCTGCTCTTTCAGGAAAATCAGATTTGTTCATGACATTGTGCTACCAGAAATTCCTAAAGACCTGCTCCAAGGGCTAAGCTGTGATTTGCCGCAGGGTCCATGCGTGGAGTCAGGCTTGGCTGAGCAGCCTCAGGCACGCACCAAGAAGTCACTTGGTGGTGTGATGACCCACAAATCCAAGCTTGCTTCTTTTCAATACCTTCGTCTTGGACAACGAGGAGGACTAACCTGGCAGCGGCCATGTACTGAACACCCACATCTTGGTTACGGAGGGTTAAGAGAGACAGAAATACTTTTCTTTGAATTTTGGCCTATCATGCTGGTTGTAACACTTAGCACTTTTAACATTGAGCGCAGTTCCTCCATGCAAAATATGCAGGACAATGGTAATCTCATCCTTGACAACATTCAGAACATAATACAATTTTATTTTGGCCTATAAAGTGTTCCAGGTAAAAGAAAGGTGAGCAAGGAGCACAGAAGTGGGTTGGAATATTAAAATCTTTATATGAGGAGTATGAATGCAACTTATAATGTCTCATATACTGTTGCTATTATGCTATTGTCTGGGAGTCCAGCTTAATTCTTTCATATTATGCATGCCAATTTCTCTGGAAAGATCGAAGGCCAGAAGGCCAGTTGTGATGCATTGCTATAGTTCCTGAAACCAAACTTGAAATAAAAGAGCACAAAAGCTTCTCACTTACATAACAGGGAAAAAAAAAAAAAAAAAAAAAAAAAAGAAGAACAAAAAAAGTCTATACCTCACTCTTGGAGATTTAGAATGCCATTATTCTCCAGAGCTGAGTTAGGTAATTAATCACTAGAGCCACAAAACACATTTCTTCTTTGTATTATCATGATATATGTTGTTTTATAATACAAACATAAAACATTTCTGCTTTGACATAGCTTGCTCTAAGGAACATTATCTTAGTATTGTCAGAGTGCATTTCTGTCAGTCCAGGCTTGTACTTTCCTCTAAAACTAAATACTCATTATGAGTCAGGAGTAAAAATTAATGTGACTATGTAAAATACAGGTGAACTGTGTGCTCCTAAATATTCAAGAGTTAAGTACCTGAAACCATACATCCAGGTTGCCACATATAGAATATCCTTCTCTCTATTCCTGCTTCTATCTGTACGGAGCAATGTACTGCAGCATCAAGGGTATGGAAGTGCAGGTGCATTAGAATCCTGTTTCTCAACTGCTAAACAGAAATCCACACTACCAAGCTTGATTTTGCCTAATGTTAGTGACTGAAATAAAACATGTGACTTAGGAATGTATTTGTTCCTCCAATGCCCCATGGAGAGGAGGAGAGAGAGGCTTTTCCTTAGGGCGATTCATCTGTACAGCCCCTTCGTGTACATGCTTCTCTGTCACCCTTAGTCACAATATTCAGTCCTTGGTGAAGCACCGGAAGGATAAGCTGCCTTTTCCCTCATCCCCCACTTGTCCCGCACAAGAATGGGCCTCGTCTGGCCATAATAAGGACTGCAGTTAACCCTCCTTTGAAGTGGGAGCTTGAGTCACGCCATCTGTGAAATCCTCATTTTTCATTGTTAGGAAAATGCAATCCCTGGGCCAGGGCATCCCGTTGTTTATTCACCATTCTGGTACGGCCGGCTGGGCGCAAGGCGGTCCGCGAGAGGTGGGACCCGTGAGGCCGTCCGGGCCGGACACCTCCCTCGGACAGGGCCGGCTTGCTGCCAGCGCGACTGGGAGCCCTCAGAAGCTGAAGAAATGTGCCCTGTAGTATCCTGGCTTGCGTGCTGCTGCTATGGGAAAACAAAGCGTGGTTTTACTATGCTCGACAACGCAGTTCCCGCCTCAAGCAGAATTAGATGGGTCTGCCTTTTTTTTTTTTCTTTTTTTTGAAAATAATGGAGAAAAACACTTTGAACCAAGAGATTGATTCATGCATTTGCAGTTATATAAAATGAGTGTTTTTGCCAGAGCATCTCATTATGCCGCCACTGTTTTGGCATGCCAATAAGCTGAACATGCCAGTTAACCACATAATTACAGAGGATGCAAACAGGACTGTATCTTGTACCTTGTTCTGTTTCTCTTAGCTCGGCAAGTGTAGCCCCATCTCCACTATAGTAAATGGAACTTTTGTAATTAATTCTGGATTTCATGCATATCTTCTTTCTGCTACTGTCAGTGATTATTCTGTTCATAAATTATTTTCTTTATTGACAATACTTCATTGTATATGTCAGTTTTACTAATTCCCTGTCTGAAGGTAAGATTTTGGGTAACTTTTTAATGCAAGTATCTCCATCGAGTTATTCAAATGTCAAATCTTAGAGTGAAATAAATTATTCTTTCTTTTCTCTTTATGATAACTACACTAGTCTGTCAAAAAAGTGAACAGAATGCTTTAATGTTTCCTTTAACCTAGATCAGCTACATTATATTTATAGAGGGCACATTTTCAAGCTTTTCAGCAACCACATTTAATTTTAAATGAGCTGAGCCTCTTCTGTAAATACATGACTTCAGGGAGGTGAAGGTTGAAGAAAAATATTAACTATCATGAAGGTTTAAGATAAAATCTTAAGATAGCGCAACAAAGAGTTATTTTCAGAGATGAGGGGAGTAAATAGTCTTTAACTTAAGAGATTACTGACCTGAGTCTTCTCTCAGTTAAACTATTTTTAAGCACTGAAATCCCCAAGTTACTCCCTTTTTAAATTTCTAGCTCATGTAAAGGTCTAGCCACACCATGCAATGGAGTATAGCACGGAGACCGCCCAGCCCTCTCCAAGTTCACTCTGGAACCGAAAGCAACATAGATATACTAATACAGCCCTGTCTTTGCTTAGAAACAGGCGAAATTAGCTTTAGTATAACATCTGTACTAATTCAGTTATGTAGCTCTTATGTCTGAAGACTGTATTATCTCAAGATCTCAGGATATAAAATTTGGGGGAGAAGAAGTGTCTCTGAGCGTCAGTCATTAGAGATATTAGAGATACTAATTAGTACATCTCTACATTACAACATTAGAGGTATACTTCAAATGTACCTAGAATAGATTCTGAAATTACTATTTATTTACACTTTGAATTTACTACTTTCTTTACTTTTTTAAATTGTTCACATTATTTACATTTATTTACATTTCAATGTGTAGCAAGTATATAGATAAACCCATGACGTTTATGTGGAGGATAGAAGAATAAAAATTATAATTATACATTAATAAACTACAATACATTTAATTAAAATAATTTATAAAATACTATAATTGAAAGATATGTGATATTTAAAAACTTTTGTAAATATTTTGAATAGAAGAACTGAGAAGATATACTTGAAGTTATTAGCTTGTGCTTTGAAAGTGAAAAATAAACATATTCCTTTTCTGAGAAGGAGAAAAAAATGAATTAGTTTAAAACATTCTTGTTATGCCGCAGAGATTCAAGACTAGCTAGCCTCTGAGCTCTGTCATGGATCTGTGAGTATCCATAGTGTTTTACTATATGATACACTTTGGTCTGATTTTGGTCCTGGCTAATAATCTACCAGAAGCAGCATGGTTGGGAGGAATGCATGGGCCAAGGACTGCTCTGAATAGGCAATAAAGGATGAAATTATGCTCCTCTGGGGATGGAGGAGCTTTAGACACTTGGACTGATGCTGCCACTTGCTCCAAGGGCCAGAGAATGGAACCATCTCCTCTACCAGCAATGACCAGTAGTCATTGTGCCTCTAATCACATGAGATGCCCTAAGGCATCTGTTGAAGGCATCTACATGTGATTATGGATGCCTTGCCAGCCAATGGAGCTCCGCTGGATATAATGGGAGCTTAAACAGCAGGTTTCCAGGTAAACACCAGCATGAAGGCATCTACCTGTAGTTGTCTGGCTCTGTGACCTGAATCCTGACTCAAATTAGTTGTATGGATGTTTAACTCCATTTTACATTATCCTGTCTGACCAACAGCTACCTATACAGAAGGGCATGGATGTCCCATATCTGCTAGGATCATGTATATGTATATGATATCCAGAAGTCAGAAGCAGCTTTGTTTAAGCAATTAAGTCCTATGCATGCTGATCAAATTCAGAGCAAATTTCTAGTAGAAATTATCTTCATGTGATTATTAGCTCAAGGTTGCAAGTGAAGTGTTTCAAGTCCAGTTCTGCAGGGACTGACTCACCATGTAGTTCTAATGACTTATGTGGGCTTCTGGGACAGCAGAGTTTTGTGCTATAAATGGCACTCTCTGCCCGCAGAATGATGATTATGTTGAGGTTGAAGAAAGACCTTCTCATTGTTTTCCCTAAATCATAAAAACCCACATTGACTGTGGTTTACAAGAACTAAAAGAAGGACCAGTCAAGGCTTACCATCTGTGTGGCTCAAATTGTTTAAGGATGATTGCAGTGCTGATATTCTTATAACCTCAGTTATGCCTCTCTGCCATCTGGCAGAGCTGGGGGAACAGGTTTTCTTTATACTCACCATGATGCACTGTGTAATAGATTGAAGGAAATCATGTTTATATAAATACATTGTGTGTGTACAATACATATAAAATAACGTGAATAACTTGTCTGAACACCAAGTATTCAGGGAAGGACAGTAAGTCACCTCCGTTATCAAAGTGCAAACAGGGCTTAGTCCAATCAGAATGCTTCTAAAACACGTGACCTGCAACTGTCCACTTGGAGGTTATGCGTCCGTACCAAACTTAGCTACAATGACGGGTGAAAATAGAAAAGTCTATGTAATCTATACAGATAATTTTGTCAAGCTTAATTCATTATTGATACAGTAAGAAATTGTTCAAAAGGGGAGAGACTGAAAGTTTTGTATTTAGTGATGAAATGGAGAAATAACACTGTTAAGTGTCCCTATAAAAAAGACCGTGTGTTCAATGGTTATGAAGGCATTCATACCTTCACTTGAGCATCTGTTAGGCATATAAATGCTTAGGGAAATATAAAGAAAAGAGAGCCCATTGGAAGTGTGGCTCAGACACAGATGCTAAAAGAAATCTGCTAAAGTTTGGACCTAAGCTCTGGCAGCCAAATATAAAATATCCTGGGTAGGCAGGGTTGTGCAAAACATCAGGAGCAGTCTTTTGTCTAGGTAACATCATTTTGGAATTATGGTGTAATTTTAAGGTCCCTTTCTTAAAAGCTGCATTGTAGGGTAAGGATGGCATCAGGGAACAGAGCTGTCTTCCTTTGTTTCTTGCTTAAAGACTTCCTCCTACACCACAAACTGCTGAGGTCACTGACAGGCTTTCAGTTGGCTCAAACGGTGTCTCAATCAGAGGAGTCAAATAAGAAAGTGAGAAAGACAGCGGTTAGTGCTGAATATTTCTAGAGACCGAGTGATGTGACATAGGAGAGGAGATGAAGAGAGAAGGCTCATTTCAAACTGTATGAGAAATTTAAGTAAGAAAGGCAAGATTTGCAACTCTGAAAAGTGCTGTGGGATTTGCTTCTCACCCTAAAGAAGGCAATTCCACAGCAATTGCTCCCTCAGGAGTCTGCCAAGCTCCAGCCTGGTTCTGACTCAGAAGGAAAAATACTACCTAGTGAGTCATCAACATCACTTCCTTGTGCACACTTCATTTCCTTAGGAGTTTCCCATCTACTCTTGCTTTCCTGTAAGACCTAGCAATCGAATGGCTGAAGATCAACATACAAAATTCCATGCTGATAAAATAGCAAGAGGAAGAACAGATCTTTTTAGAACATGCATGGTGCAGTCTATTTGTCTACTTTCTGTGGGAGTGGCAGTAGAAAAGACAAGCAAAATTATACATTAGGTCTGTTTTCCCACTGCTGTTTTCCAGGTGAATCATCCCATTGAGCTGATCACATTTTCTCATTTAAAAAGTTTAAACATGCAGAAAAATGTATGTTTTTTTCTCTTCATCTTATCTTGTACATCATCAGCACACTACCACCCTCTTCCACTAAAAATATTCTCCTTCATGCCAACTATGAACATGCCCCAGGCTTATTTCTTAAGAAACATTAAGCATTACCTCATACAGTGCATTGAAAATATGTCCAATAACAACACAACATCTAAGAAAAATGCAGAAACCATTATTTGCTGTCAGTGAGGTTAGCAACTAATTTTCATCTTAGTCTGGAAAAAAAATGGGATGGTTTTCACTTTACTTTTTGATTTCCTGATGCAGATTGCATCATTTAGACTCCAGTTTCCTCTAAGAAGTCTCACAAGTTAGAGCAGACTGGTCAAGTGGGTTGATTTTATTGTAAAGCACTGTCAAGAACACTAGATTTCAAATTCTTATGGAAAACAATAGACACTAAAATCACCTTGCAATTATTTTTCTTTACAGTTGGCATTGCTCTCATAACATGAAGAAATGAAGACTACGGAAAATCTCCGTAAGTAGAATTTCGTTTTTTAAAACTGAAATCATTACTTTCCTTGCAGTAGCTATGTCCACTAAGTCTGCACCTGCACAAAGTTCTTCCAGGTGTTGCATCAAGAGTGATTTTTTTTTTGCCATTACAGAATTCACGTGTTATAAAACTCCACAGTAATGAGAAGGAGAGCTGGTTGGACAACATCTCAGAGAATCCTCACAGTTACTGAAACCATTTTATTCTGCCAAAGGGAAAGCTTACTAATGGAAATTTCCATAGCTGACATCCTTTCTTGACATCCTTAAGTTTTCTGCTGTTATGACTCACAAGAAATGACCTGATGTGTAGGATATAAGAGCATTTGGAGGCTACCTTATTTAAGAACTTACTCAATGACTGTTGGACCACTCTGTGAAGGTAGGCTTCAGATTTCAATTTGTTGACCAAAGAATAATGTTGTGTGTGTGTACGGTCTGATGGCTCCTCTCCTCAAGATTTCAGAGATAGCTGCACTTCTCAGGGAAGCCACAGAGGCTGCCGGCATTCTGGTGGTGGCATGATCTCTAGCCTGAATTGGTAGATCTAATCTGGTTAACTCATAACAAACTTAATGCAATTAGACACCCACTTGAACAGCCTCTGGCTAACTGTCTGACTTTCTGTCCTATCTGCGAAACTGACAAACACTGTTGGGGAAATCAAAAACTTTGGTCCCATCCTGCCTTTTGAAAGAGCTCAGTGTATGTCATACCCAGAAAATACGAGCAGATTACACTGTGTCAGAGTCAGGTTTTGAGGAAAAAAAAAAAAAAAAAAAAAAAAGAATAGCCAAAAAAGTCCAACGTAAGGATGATACTGGGGTATGTAAGAGCTTTAATGGAGACATAAACATGACTCTGTCCGTATGGAATTCAGTGGCCTTGCAGTGCCAGCATTTCCCTATTTCATGGGCAAGGGAAAAGACAAAAACATCAGAGTTTCATAATAGTTTCTTAATAGTATCTGTTTTAGGGATTGTTATTACATTTGCAAGTGTCTACCATATGTTTCTCTCCAGCTTCAGTAATCATTTTTAACAAGCTTAGCTAGGTGAACAAATGTTAGTGTATGAGGATATCCAAGACTACAGGGTTCTTGCTGTAGACTAACAGATCTCTCCGAATCTGTTAGTATCTCTGTCTGGAGGAAACAGTCCTGAGATACTAGCTGTTCATCCTGCCAAGGGTTTCAGGAATTCTGAAAATAACAACAGAATGGTCAAAGGATTCTTCTGCTACAAGCATTCTCTCAGAAGTGAGATCTATGTCCCACCAGGCCAAATAGCTCTGAGCTTCCTGTAGCCACGTTGCTTTGCACTTGGCCTAGAACTCCTCTGGGTCCCGAGCAGCACTGCAGATCTCTTGAAGCTATAAGGTATGCTTTCTGTGTGCATTTTTTTGAGTTCACAGTCTGATCTGAGAGATGCATTGCAGCATGTGGAACTGTTTACACAGGTGACTCAGAGATTTTACACAGGTGACTCAGTGATTGTGAATGTATGTGTTACACATCCTGCAGTATGGCATGTATGCACACGGTGATGCTTGGGGAATAATTCTGGAGAATTGTAGGGGTCAGAGGGAAAAAAATAGATGCAGATTCGTGCATACTGCCAGCAAACCCTGAAGTAAACCAAACCATGCCCAAAGCT
Source organism: Crypturellus tataupa (assembly GCA_034781795.1). Classification (NCBI taxonomy): domain Eukaryota; kingdom Metazoa; phylum Chordata; class Aves; order Tinamiformes; family Tinamidae; genus Crypturellus; species Crypturellus tataupa. The sequence continues at coordinate 1,996,056 of JAWLRI010000839.1, read as the reverse complement.
TGCTTTGACCTCAGAAGAAACTAGGTGAACTGCTCCCAGAGATCAGGGAAACAGATTAACAAGTATGTGATATAACCAATCAGAGGCTGGAACCTAATAAGTAGTAATAAAAAACACAAAGCTGTTTAACAGCACAGATATATCCACAGGGTCACTGGTCCGTAGATGCTCCTTGCCATTTCCCTCTTCACTAACATTGCTGAACTATCTAAACTTTATGACCACTTTAGTGTTGATGGCCTAGCTCTGAAATGTGTTTACAGGTGGCTCACTAGAAAATGGCCAGGACAACTTGTTCATCCTTTTCTCAGATCTACAACTATAGCCATCAAAACAGGAATTAGCTGAGTGAACAAAGAATATTTCATCGTCATGTCCTCACGTTTAGAAGATGATGTTTCTTCTCTCACGGTGGAGATAACCTCAGCAGGTTGAATTAGGTGCTCTTTCCAGCTCTAAGAAAAGCTTCGTTACTGTGGGTTGGAAGCAGCCAGTGCCCTAGTGGGGTTTTTTGCTGCCTATGACAAAAGAGGCAAGTGCAGCTCTAACACCCAGCACCGCAGAGGATGCGAGTGCGGAAGTCTGCCTGGGGCTAAACAACACGGTTAGCAATCCTAAGTGAGGTACCGTGGATACTTCACTACCAAAAACTCAGAGGGCTGATACTACTGCTGATACTGATTTTGCCTACAGCTACCCTTCCAAGTATGAGCCATGAACTACCTTTTGAGAATAATGATGTGAAGCGTTTCCCTTTCAGGGGCCAAGGAATGCAATCCACCCTGTTAGTCCCTTGAGGAGCAATGCTCTTCCCAGCCACTATCAGGACATTGTGTAAAGGAGGACGTGGCTGCTTTTCTGGTGCCCAAAAACCCTTCTTCATATAAGGGAGTGCGGGATCTTGGTGTGAGCCAAAGCTCACATGAAGGCTCCTAATAAGGACTGTGTCTGTGGTGAGCTTTGGAGAGGAACATTTGCTTCAGCGCTTCTAAAGTGAAAGGAAATGTTTGCAGGGCTGTTCTTCAGTTTCCCCTGATCTTTTGGGGAAGAAATGGCATATAGAACATTCTTCTGGAATACGCCTCTCCTGAAGGACCAAAAGTGCTTCTGAGGACCAGTTCAACAGCACCGAAGGCTAAGAAAAGCAGTATTTCAAATCAAAAGCCTTTGGCTGAACAGTCGTTAATATTGGAAAAACATATCCCTGACCTAACATTACAAAAACTGCTTTTGATACTTTTGAAGCAATGAACAGGATACTATGCACTAGCACTGTCTCTAACTAAACAAACACATAGCTAAATATTTACTAAAAAACTTGGCTTCCTGCTGCTCAGAGAGTGAGTATTGCCAAAACCTTTTATCTGGCAGGCACAGAGCTGTAGACAATATGCAAGGAAGGTTATTCCTGCCCCATCTCTCATCGGTAGAGTGCAAGTGCAGGTGTAGATTCAAAGACCATTACTGACAGCACCAGGACAAGTTCATTCTTTTGGGAATAGGCGCGCCAAAGACAGAGCACGTTTGGAGCACCAGAAATCTTCCCTGTCTAAAGCAAAGTTATCAGAATGGTTACAAGGGCAAACTTTCTAATGCACACTTTAAAAAAAATCTACCTATATTTACTTATATATATGTATATATATATATTTATCATGAGGCTGTACCATTGGGAGCAAAAAGACATCCAATGAACAGGGCTGCAGTTAAATATGCAAATTCAACTTCACCATGGAAAGAGTCCTGGTCCTTTAATACTTTTATCTTTATGCTGGAGTATGGCTGCATAGCTAAGCACTAAGAACCACTCTCACTACATCTAAGAGACAGCCTCAGTCTCACTTCATTTTTAAAAGCTTCTTGCACTCTACATACCTCTTTAATATCCTAGAGTGCTCTAACAATTGTCCTCTTCCAACCGGAGAACTGGTTCATTTAGCAGCTGTATCTTGACGCCTCGCTCAGTCTCAGCTGAGGGATTTAGTTAGGTTTGTCACTATTCCCAGGCTACCGTCATGTGTGTATCTGCTGGCGTGGGGCACAGGGGGTGTACATACACAATCACAGCCTACTTCCCCCAAAATAAATTTTTCTCAACCATCCTCATTTTGGCTATAAACATAGCTGTATCCACTAGCTGGATAACTTTTTTTGTTGCTTTCCTGCAAGTTTCCTATCAGGAAACCCACTGTTAAATGGAAGAGTTATGATATCAGCCCAGGAAAAGGGAAAATCTCTAAAGAGCAGAGGTATTTCTAAGAAGCCTCATGGCAAAACTCTGAATTCTACCTCTAGGCTTCTATGAAAATAAGAGATGGCAATATTGGTTGTAGCTCATTTAGTCATATGTAAATATAGCGCTTTCTAATCGTTGTTTACTTGTTTACAGGTGAAATCCCTGAGGGTGCTTTGGGGAAGAATTGATTCTTCACACAGAGCCTCACATACTGACATATTCTACAAAAACAGACGTGCAAATTAAAATTTCCAGAAGAAAATAGGTTGAAATTTCTAACAACTAAAACTAAAATGATCAGAAACTAGTCCTGAGAGAATTTTCTGTGGGAATGTGAAGACTTTGCTTCTGCTGAAGAAACAGATCAAGTCAGTATTCATAGAAACAGCTGGTTAAAATATTGTACTGGGTGCACATTTATATTTACTGTTTGGATAATAATGGATAGTGTGATCAACCTACCTATGTGCTCTCTTTACTTCAGTCTCCAATCTTATACATCTGAATATATTTTTTATATATATTTCCTTCTCAGACAAAAATGTTGATAGGAAACATACTTTTTCTGACTTTATGTAAAATGTAAAAAAAAAGAAGAAAAATCAAATTTATTATGTATTATACTGAACATACATATAAACTCTGTAAAACTTAAAATTTTCATTTATAGTGAACACCAGTACCCTAATCCAGTCATATATTTTAAAGTGAGTTCATGTTTATGAAATGGTAGAGCCACCAATATATAACTAATGGTAAAATAAAATATTTAAGTGGATGTACTGGCACAAATATGTCAAAGCTAAGCAGAGCTTATAATACTTCAGAGTTAGGAAGACATATAAAGGTCTCTTTGTTACAAGGTTGGAGCTTGAAAGTATGTTCTTTAATTTTGTCCCCTCCCATCACATCTACTCACTCATACACCCTTTAAAGGATGTACACAGATACATGACCCAGAGTGATTTTTCTCTCTGATGTCAATAAAAGTCACAGTGCAATGTAAATAATTCCTTATCAGTGTTACTAATTGAGGGACAGATTGAGACCTGAGAGATAGCAAAGGGATTGGGAAATCAGCAACGGCTCAACAGCAGCAAGAGCATCAGAATTTGGCCCTTGGAGCAAGATTCCTTGAACGAAGACCTAGAGGCCAAATGTAGCTGGTGATACCGGGCCAGAGCGGGGCTTGAGCAGGGAGCAGCCCCTAATGCAGCCCCAGCGGGCAATATGAGCCCGGGGATCTTATGCACACAGGTTCACAAGGCAGGGAGAGGTGGCTGCAAGCAGCAACTACAAGGGCACAAGCCCATCCAGCTCTTCCTCCTCTATGCACGTTCCTACTTGGGTTATGATCTGGTTGCCCTTCTTTTCTTTCTTTTTTTTTTTTTTTTTTTTTTCTCTTTGCACCTGGTCTGCTTTTGAAAAGTTGCTTACCAGACTCAAGGGATTTATGTAAGACTATCATATTCATTTTATTTTTTTGCTCCCAATTATTCAGTTTGTGGTGGAAAGTTAAAAGCTGAGGTTGCTAAAAGGAAAACTTAAAAGCAAATTCTTTAAAAAAGTTTAAGTACTTCTTCACCTCGTTATTGTTTTTAATGAAATTAAAATAAGGGGCTTCAAGCACACCAATATCCTTCTTAATTCTGTATGCATACGGTATTTCAGCTGCTTCTCCTGTGAAGTGTGTGAATCCAAAGAAATGGTACTTTGGCTTGAATTCTAAAAATGTTGTAAGTTTTTCCATATAAAATAGTTCTCAACAAACTGTCTCAAAAATAATAGCTCCATGAAACAAGTTGCCTCAAACAAATAGTTTCACATTTGTCAGTAGGTAAATACATTTTAATTAATATTACAAAAAGGGGAATCATAAGAGACTAGAATAATTGATAGGGTAAGTGCAAATTATGCATTTACATAATATATCTTTTAATAACTAGACTGCAATTACCTGCAACACCTGTTCACCTATGATAGTGAGATTAATAGCACATTTACACAGACAATCTGCTAGTGAACTTGTTCACCGGCTTCCTGATAGTTACACTCCTTGTCTTTGCCCTTAGGAGCATCCCTGCAAGCACTCTGCAAGGACGTTTGCTAGAAAAAGGACTGGCACTAGGTTGATGCCAACCATCAACCAGATTGATTAACCAGGTGGAGTCCAAGTCAGTGAATGGTCCCTAACCTTCTTCTAGAGTATTAACAGATTTAATTGATAGCATTATCTATTAAACAATCTTTCCGAGGAGCTGACGAGAAGATGCACTCTGCTGAATCTCATACTTGCAAACAAGACAGGATTAGTCAGATGTGATAGTCGGGGGCAGTCTTGGCTGTATCAACCACAACATGGTGGCGTTCAGGACCCTGAGAGGAAGGGGTAGGGCAAAAAGTAGAATCACAACTCTGGACTTTAAGAGAGAAGGGTTTTGTCTCCCCAAGGAATAAGGCCTTTTGGAAGAATCCCATAAAATGTGACACTAGAGTGCCACAACGAAGAAGAGGGGTCCAAGATTGCTGGTTGATATTCAAGGATCATCTCTTACAGTCTCAAGAATGGTCCATCTCAACAAGCAGGAAATCAAGGAAAGGCAGCTGGAGGCCTGCAGAGATGATCAGAGAGGTTCCATGGAACCTCCATCCCCGCGAAGGTGATGGAACAACTCATCCTGAATACCATCTGCAGATACATGAAAGACAAGAAGACAACTGAGAGTAGTCACCATGGAATTATGAAGGGGGAATTGTGCTTGACCAACCTAGTAGACTTCTACAATGAGATAGCATCCTCATAGACAAACTGATGAAGTAGAGGCTAGAGAGGTAGCTAGTGAAGTAGACTGAAAACTGACTGAGCTGCCGTGCTTAGAGGGAGATAAGTAGCATTAAGTTAAGCTGGAGATTTGTTGTTAGTTGTGTTCCCTAGGGGGTGACAGTGAAGGCAACACTGTTATCATTTTCACTGATGAGCTGTATGATGAGACAGAGTGCTCTCTCAACAAGTGCTAGGAGCTGGGGAGGAGTGGCTGATAACGTCAGAAGGCTGCGCTGCCATTAAGAGGTTGGGGAGATGGGCAGAGAGGTACCTCATGCAGTTCAACAAAGCAGAGTGCCAAATCCTGCACCATTAGAGGCTTGAACCAACCATATGGGAAGCATTTTGACAGAGAAGGATCTTGAAGTCCTGGCAGACAAGTTGAAGGCAGGTCAGCAATGTGCCCTTGTGGCAAAGGTGGCCAGAGGTATCCTGGATTGCTTTAGGGAGAGCATTGCTAGCAAATCAAGCAAGATGATCCTTCCTCTCCACTCAGCACTAGTGAGACCACATCTGGAGTGCTGGCTTCATTTCTCGACTCCCCATTTCAAGAAAGATGTGGATTTACTGGAATGAGACAAGTGAAAGGTCACAAATGTGTTTAAACGGAGCATCTCTGGAGCATCTCTTATACTAGTGGAGGCTGGGAAAGTTGGGTCTGTTCAGTTGGAGAGCAAGAGCTCAGTGGGAATTTTAGCAATGTGTATAAATATGTGATGGAGGGTGTTCAAACGTGCAGGGCCAGACTCTTCTCGGTGGTGTGCAGTGGCAAGGCAAGAGACAACAGGCACAAACTGAAACAGAGGAAATTCCTCTTGAACACAAGAAAAAGAAATCTTGCTGTGAGGGTAACAAGGACTGGAACAAACTGTCCAGAGAGGTTGTGGAGTTTCCATCCATGAAGATAAATAAAAGCCAGTCAGACACAATCCTGCGCAACCTGCATAAGATGACCCTGCTTGAGCAAGGAGTTTGGATCAGATTATCTCCAGAGACCCCTTACCAACCTCAAATATTCTCTGATTCTTTGATTCTTGTAATTATTTCAAAAACACACACACACACAGATGTTTATGCATGAGATTACAACTCTTTTGTTTTTACTTAATATCACAAGGTTCCTTATTCCAACGGAGCAATCGTGGCATTAGGTTAATAAAAATTCAGACAGAGTTATCAAAAGAGCAACCCAGTTCTCCATCTCTTTCCCTGAGGTTGTCCCCAAAGTTCTGACATACAAGAGAGGTACAGGCTTAAAGTCCTGACTTACTAGTTATTTTTTTGGAAAATATAATGGACATGTTAACCTACAGGGCATTATTTTGACAAAGACTAAGCGAGCTAGGCCTCTTTAGTCTGGAGAAGAAAACACTGAGAGGAGATCTGATCAATATATATAATTATCTTGGGGGAGACTGTAGGGGACCAAACTCTTGTTGGTGGTGGCCAGTGACAGGACTCCTCATTTGTATACAACCCACATTGAAAGACATAAACTTATGTCCCTTGATATGCAGGTGCAAAGCTTACATGGGTAAAGGAGTCTCTGTCCCTTTCAAATAACCCTTGTAGGAGTATTGGGTGACAGCTCTCCTGACTTAAGCACCTCTGTTCAGCACTTAAATTTGTGAAGCCTACACCAGGAAGCCTACATGATCCTTCCAACGAAAGCTTGTCCTGCATAATATTCCATCCAATATTATTCTAGCAACATGTTTATATTGCATATACTTGTAGGGCCCACAGGCTTTATTATTTTAGCTGTCATCTTTTTTAAAATATATATATCTTCTAGTATATTTCTTATGGTACAGTTTCATGATTCATTCCAACTTGGCTTCAGCACAACATTTTTCCACCCACATAGGAAAGCATGCCAAGCCTCCGAGGTTTTGCAATATTCTTTTGTAGTATTGCTTTTATCAGGCAATCAAGTAAATATTAATATAACTTTTTTTTTGAAGGAAAAGCAACTTTTGCTGCCAACCACACAACTTTCCGTGTGATAATATGAACTATCAACATATATCTTCTTTGAAAAGTCCAACTTACATATTCCTAAACATTTGTAGCTTTAAGCTGCTCATAGGTATGAACTTAATGTCATAGATATTTTTACATTTTTTTCCATATAGATTGTTCATGTTGATCAAAGTTTGCTCATCTTACGTGAATATTCCCCTTTATGAGAATGAGTCAGAGTAAGTAAAATTTAGCAGTTTTATGAGAACAATTATGTTGATAGTGCTCTAGTGCAGACAGTTTCGCTGCTATGTAAGTTTAATGCTACTAAAGTTATTATAGACCCTGACTAGGTATAACCTGAAGCAGTTTCAGTACTTCCAGATCATGATACCACATATATACTGACATATTTTGCCAGTTCAACGGTATAATTAAATCAGAAAAACTTTCAGGTCTAGGTCTTATGTCAGAGCATAAAGATCTGCCTCTTATATACTTCAAATGATGTTTTTTTTTAATGATTATTGTGGAGATTGGTGAACACAGATACATAAGAGATATAGCTCAGTTTCACAATCGGTTCATATGATGAATCACTTTTGCTCGCTCATAAAGGTGAGTAAGTATTGTGGCACTTCAAATGAATGCAATCCAAAGCAGAAGTTGCAAAGTAGAACCCATAAAATACGTAATATAACAGATAAGCTTTCCAGTCATGCTATAAAATGAGATTGTTTAGCATTTCCTGTCATACCTCTGCATGGTAATTTTAAGTTCTTGTTCAAGTGGTTGCTGCCCAGCATCCATTCTAAACTTTGTAATCCAGGGCTACAGGTAGATAGCCTCCACATTTAACTCATGGCTATAGGCTACACAGAAATCTAATTCCTGGGCAATAACAAACCAGACGAGGAGCATGTTACTTATATTAGTTAACAAAAAAAAAAAAAAAAAAAAAAAAAAAAAAAAAAAAACTATTTCAAGTTAGCTGAAGAGAACTTGCTTTATAATTTTAAGTTCAACCACCAAACCCTCAAAGTCCATTATTTGCATAGTTCTATTTCCAGCACATGTAAATAAGTCATTCCTGTTCATTAATAGTACCATGGCCGGCCTCCATCCTTTCTTCCTTGTGAATAGGTCTATTCTTCATATTGCCAGCGCTTGTTTACCACTCTCATTGCATTTACTATGAAACATTGGGTAGAATTCAGCCTACCTAAATTTAAGCTAGCAATGCAGGTGTCTATATCTGAGCTTGTTCAAGTCAGGATGTAGCTCAATTTCTTAACAGTAAATAGTTTAGTGACGTTAGATGCTGTATGGTGTCTCTCTTGCTCTCCAGGTGCTGTTCCAGAAGGACACAAGTCACCTCTAGGTCCTATGTCTTATCTTCAGACTTCATGCAGAGATCCTCACATTCTTGAGGCCCTCTCAGATGACTCTAGAAGGCCATGCTCAAGCAACTATCAAGCCCTGTATGAACTTCAGTAGAAATTTAATGTCTGAGATGCAGATATTTTTACTGCAGAACCAGCAATTGGACTGAGCTAAATCTTAACACTTGCAGACTTTAGGTGAACAGACCTAATTTTTGAGTTTGTGGAGATCTCTCCAACTAGCCCTTCCAGACTTATTTAGAATTTTCTAAATTCAGACATCCTGCTCATGAGATGCTTTTTCATTTGTAGTTACTCATACAATCCTCAGAGACAGTCCGAAGAAACTCCTTCATTTTCAGAAGCTTAAAATTATATACATCTTTTCTGCAGTCATTTACATCAGTGTAATGCATAACCAGTTTTGGTAGCATCTGATACTCACTGTCTTATGTGTCAATAACTACAAAGTAGGAAGCAACAGAGACTCAAGGTCTAGGCTTCCATCGCTATGTGGCCCATTAAAAAAATAGCAAAACAGAAAGTTGAGAAATTCATCTGAACACGCAGTGCTAATTCTGCCCCAAGGAAATTAATTAACAGTCAAGTATCCATAGGAGTTTCTCGAAAATGAAACATACTTCTTTTTCAGGAACCTTCAAAACTTTTCAGGTACTTTTAATTTTAAACACCAGTAAGACCAAAGTCAATCAATAAGTAAAAAAAAATGAAATGAAATGAGGTGCTATAGAGAAAACCATAATCAGCATTATCTGCAGCCTAATTATTGTCAACTGTGTTTAGAAGAATATTCCCCCAAAGGTGACCAGAATAAATGGAATTTCAGGACTCTAACAACACAAAACACATTTCTAAGATTTTTACAGATACTGTCTCACTCTTGCTGTTGACAAATGCAATAGTTGCAAATTGCAATGAGATGGTTTGAGACCATGAATTGACCCTTCTCAGCACTCTGCTGTGAATTACTAACAACCTGAGGAATATAAGACTATATCTGATTTTGGAAATGTAGTACAATGGGAATAGGCACTGAGGAATGATGCACAGCTATATGTATTCCAGAGATTTGACTTCAGACTAGTTCTAGTTTGATCGCGTTGGTTGACTTCCCATTTGCAACTGGATTGTATTAGGCGGCCCTCTGCAAAACATTTTCTAGCTTGGTGTCATCCAATAGGAATCCAGTTTGTGTACTCTGAAAGTGCTCCATGATGCAAACTGAAGCATACTAAATAGAGATGATCAGCAGATTCCCTTCAAAATAGCACTCCTAACCCGAAATAAAACAATGACAACACAGCCTTAAATAGTTCCCTTTCCTATCTTCTGATTTCAGCAGTACGTTCTCCTTGTGTTGCCTGAGACAGCCTTTTACACAGGACACATGGATTCATCTCTGAAGCTATTTGTGTTCACTAGCAGGACTAGTCATTGGGATAGAAAAAAAATACAGAGATTTTAGCAGGTGCAGACATCAGTGTCCTTACATGATATAGCTTTGGCTGCCTTAGTCCATCTCCTATATTACACGTGTTCATCAAAGAAACTATCGTGATTAACATTCCTCATGGTGAATTCAGTAGCGTCTCCACAAGCTGAATTGTCAAAGATGTACTGCATTAACTAAGTAGGATTTGAAGGAGATTTTTGCACTCGTTCTGTGACCATGCCAAAAGCTTTTTGTGCCAGGTTTAACTACCTGACATCTTTTACAGGTTCTCTGTTAAAAAGAATGGATATATATTTTAATAATTTTATATTTACTTGTCTCTCAGCACACTTCATTCATAGCATCTTGACATCTTTAAATTTGGTGGTGTAGAAAATGGGACTTAAAGAGTTAACTGATTTACAAAGGATGCTGTTTAACAATGGTTGGCCTCCTGAATCATGGATTAGCAAATAATCATTTGTTCTGATGATGTAATATTTGTAATTTACAGTAATGGTTCAAACTGGTCTCTCTGGTTTATGATCTTTCCTGTTCCCCTGTTCATCCAGGGACTTAATCTTGCAATAGGCATACTTGTTTCCTAATTTTTCTTCAGTCTCTAATTTCCAAATAACTCTGAGGAATTCTCTTTTCAATCCCAAAGGGAGAATATCTTAGCACTGAAAAGTAAAAGTCCTTTAACCCTGGAAAACTATTTATTTCCAGTTATTGCATTCTAACTCGGCATAAAATTAAGTCCCTGAAGACTGATGGTATATATTTGTATTTCTAAGCCTTCATTTGGTTTAGAAATCGGAATATATCTAGGGGATTTTTTTGTTACTATTATTATTTTAAGGTAGTTCCTGCAAACTGGGGCTAAATGTTACTTATAGTTATTAGAGGCAGAAAAAAAAGACAATTTGATCATAGTAATATATTTTCTATAGGAAGGTTTTTAAAGAAATTTCAGACATTTAAATGATAAGTGTGTTGTAAGTGCTAAGAATGCTATTTCACCATGGCTGCAGACTTCCTCAGAAATACCTTGAATTAAAAAATCCTGCAGTGGAATTCTGCCTCTTTCACCATGGTCCTCCCTTTTCTGTTGATCACAGACAAATAAGCAGGAGTAAGGATTATTTCATCACTTTGTACTCATTCATCCCAGTGGTGACCAGGGTTGAAAAGTCAACAATCGTCATCTGTTGTCACACCGCAATGTATACCATAACATTTAAAATAAATGGTTACTTTCAAGTATCAAATGTCAATAAAGGGAGTATCTCTGTTATTAAAGACTAATAAATATTTACTTTCTAATGATAACATAGTGTGTATCTGATTATGTACAATAAAATAAAACATATGTGAAAGAGTGGATACAGTCAAGAAAGAAAATTACGCTGAGACCATGGAGTGAGAAGGAAGGAGGAAGGCATTATTCTGCATGATGGATTATGATTGTGGATTTGACAGTTGCAGGATGGAGATTCCTGCCAAATGCCAAGCCACCTCCTCTGCGTAGGGCTGCAGCTCAATTTACAGACCATCTTCATTACTTAGTCCTGAGCCTAGTCCACTGCTGACTGCAATCATCTGTTGTATTTAATAGAACCACAATCTATCCTCTTAACATCTTATTAGAGATTTCTTGCTGCTCAGATAACTTGGACTTTTGTAATAAATCCACTAATACCAGTATCAGCTCCTCACTGAGGAGAAGCAGCAGAACCTTTGCTGAGAATTGCTGTTCATAAATTATTTTCCCAGCTGCACATCAAAAAATGCACATATAAGTCAAAAGAAGAACAAGTTAACATGAAAAAAACAAATGCAGTGAACATACATACAGGATTATGTGAGAACATATCGAAACTGGGAAATGCGCAAATAGATTGGCATTTACTGATGCACAAGTAAATCAAGTTACAGCATGTTTTTGCTTATTTAATAGTAGATAGTCTTTAAACAATCATAATATTTTTAGTTTCGCCCTGCATAGTCAAGCAATGTTGTAAATGGTTCTTTTTGTGTGTATTCCTTAGTTTTCTAGTCTATCCAAATCAAGGTAAGTTTTGTGGTTTTTTTTTTTTTTTTTTTTTAAGGTTGGAAAAGTTTCTTTTCATAAATGAAAAAAAATCTGGTGACTTCTTTTCTGTTGCTAGAAAATGTTCTGGTAAATAGCCATACTTTTTACCCATTCAGAATTTGTTGACTTACAGCATTTTTGAAGTATATTCATGATATCCTTACACACTTAGTTTACTTTTGCTTCTTAAAGACAAATTATTTGGGGAGTATCCAGCAGTTTAGTGGTAACACAGTCCATTGACCAACTACCAACAAAGACCACCGGAATTTCTCATTTCTTTCCAAGTCCTCACACAGTCTTAAAGATGAGAACTGATAGCTGAATGGCTCTCTTGTTGCTGGGGCAGAAAGGCTAGTTAAAACTGTGAATACGGTTTGTGTTCAATATCATTTCAAAATTTGTTTTGAGGCTGAGTCACAACTAACCCAAACATTTTAAAAATTCCCACAGAATGAGAAGCTCTGTATTTCTATTATAAAAATTAACCTGGTGGTGGAATCATGATGTCAATCCAAAACAAAAATTCTTATTGTTATTAATGTCATTTATAGAGTTACATTTACAGATATTTACTTAATTTCCTGATGTGATGGTGGAAGTCCATAATAAAACACATGCCATAACATATTAGTTGAAATAGGATTGCAGGGTAATGGAAAGATACCATAGGCAGCTGGCCTCTCTAATTAGTATGCCGAATGTTTACGTGCTCTTCTTGTTAGCTACCAAACTGTTTCATCAGAGCAAAAACATGAGATACTTTGATCTGGAAAATAAGGTAAGATGTTTCAATGATACACTGCAGCCGCAGTTCATCTTACCTAACGTTAATCACCTCTGTGAGGCATTTAAATTAGGGGGTTAGTCACCTCGGGATCCTTCTAAACTTACAGCAGGAAGGTGGGCACTCACTTTCTCGGGGTGACTTGGAGACCCGGGCTGCTCCCCCAGCAATGGAGAGAGAAGCCTGTGGCGCCTGAGCTCTCACGCAGGTGCTCTCATCTGAAGCACAAGGGACCAAGTACATGTGTAGGTACTACCTATTCCTCATGGTTTTCAAAACAAGTCAATGAAACTGTTTAATTATTCCAAACTTTTGGATTTGGAGAGGGTTTTTTATTTATTTGTTTCTGTAGGAAGTATAGGCAAATTCTTTGGGCTTCTAGAAAAGATTCAACGTCATTAGAGCTGCCAGTGTGTTTGATTTGAATCATCCCACTAGCCTCTGCTGCGAAAGAGAGAGATATTATAAATTCATTTAGGAAAAGGTGTGTCCTTATTCTTCAGCAAATTACATGTATGATTCATGAAATAGAGTTCAACAGGATCTGGAAAGAAGCCAAGTCCATTTCCATTTGTCCTACAGGCAAATCAAACAGAAGTGATATGGAGGGACAAAATAGAGAGATTAGAAGGACACCTCAAGTATGAGATGAATTCAGCAAGAGGCATATAAATCCCACTGGCAGTCTTCTTGGTAGCTGCACGGAATTGCAATGGTCTCTGTCACAGAAAAGTAAATTGAGAAAACATTGCTGTAAGTCCATAGCAACGTGACTGTTACGGGATAACACAGTTAGATTTATTAATTATCCTGAATAAGAATAAATGGAGATACTACAAGGTTGGTGTCTTGTGGGATATCAGAGGTAAGAATACCTCTAGAAAGAAGTGTGCTGGTTCCTAGAACTGGGGTGCCAGGGAAGTGCCAGCTGGAAGGCAGCTATGTGGGTCACCTAGTGCGACCTGCTGCTCGAAGCCGTGCTGTCACTGGAGTCGGCACAGGTTGGCAGGGGCTGTGTCTGGGTGAGTCCTGAATACCTCCGGGGGTGGAGATGTCACAACCGCCCTGCTTTTCGCCCTGGAACAAGTTACCCCAAGGCATAACAGCTTACCCACTGGGTCAAGACGAGGGCAGCGTAGAGGCTGTAGTCCCTCCTAGGCACCCTTGCCCCCAAGCAGGAGGATGAGAGGAACAGTAAAGAAGAAGGTTCTCCTAGCTCTCCTATTCCCACTCAGTCTGATCTATTTTCCTTTAAAGCATTCAGCTCCAAATCACCATATTTCCTGAAAGGCTCTTTTCCAAAATATTTGATGCTCTTTTCCCAAGGGGAATTTTCCTCACCTTGCAGAAATTCCAGCTCTTTGCTCTATGAGGAGCTGACTATATACCAGTTTCTCCTAATCCTCCCTTCATTGTCCCGTAGAAAAATCCCACTCACTTGAACTTCCCACATACCCTTTCTCAACCTCCCCTACCAACTCCAAATTCCTTACAACTCAAAGCCCCAGTTTTTCCTGCCCATCCAGCTCAGCCTCTCTTACCGTTATCTCTCACCTGAAATTCCTAGCTCCGACCTTCATGGCTTCTCCCAATCCTTTTTCTGCCCCCTCCACACATCTGATCTTCCTGTTCTGTCTCCACCTTTTGCAGCCAACATCACTTTAGAGATAGAGCTTTCACTAGATATCAAAACCCAGAGCATCATTGGCCTAACCCTCCCTATAGTCTCTTTTGCTTTGGCAGGAACAAGAGGCAGACAGATTCTCCCACTTAAAAAATCCATTTAGATGTCAGGTCACTGGCCAAAGACAAAATAATAAAAAAAGAAATGAAAAGAAGACAGACAGAAGCCATAGCCAGAGAATACAGCTTTGTAGTCCTTTTGAATGATTTGAAAATCTTAATTACAAAAAAAAAAATCAAATATAATTCAGATTGTGAGACTTACAGGCCTCTAGAAACAATAAAATCATATCATTAAATAAAACAGAAATCTTGGACTGTTGGCTAAGGTGGAAAGGAACACAACTTTGCATTATTAAGTCTTATGAGGAACAATGTAAGTTAAACAGTTGTAGCTTGTATGGCTGGCTGGTGGATTGGAAAACAGAAGCTCTGCATGAGACTTGACACACAAAGCACTGGAAGGGTGGGATGCCCCAGGACAGGATCCAAATCCATTTGTTGACCTTGTTCACCATTCAGGCAGGCAGTTTTAGCTAGTCAACAGCAAATGCAAAGGTCAATACAAAACTTCCTTGGCATTTGCAGCCCAGAAGTTGTAGGTGGGTGCCTACATCTCTTCTTTCCAAGACATAGTTCTGTAACGGGCTGCTGATGGAAATGCTGCTACCCATTTAGTGTAGGCTAGCTGGCCAGGGCTGGGGCGGACGGGGAGACTGGGATTAATTTAACAGTCTTTATAGTGTCAGACCTCCTACTCACCAGAGACGAGTGTAACTGTAAGGTGCACAAACAGGCCTAATAGAGAGCTCTGCGCCGAGCTTCCCCTCCTTTTGCAAGCCCTAACAGCAAGACCACAGAGCGATGCACATCCGCAGAGCAGCTTGTCCAGCGGTTTTGATTTTTCTGTTATACAGTGAAACAACTTAAAGAGGAAGAGAAGCGAAAGTGCGCACCAAACCCCATCTGTCCACCTCTCAGCACTGTCCCTGCAGGCAGGACATTTCCCTTGGAGATGGGAAGCGTTAGTCTGAACCTTGCCAGTCAAAGTGTTGAATCTGAGCCTACCTTCCTAAGAGAACGTTTTAACCACAAATAATTGTATAAAAGGTGGGTGGCAGATCCCCCTCCACCGTCTGTTTTCTGAAAAATCACCCACAAAGCATTTTCCAAGGAGCCTTCTGGGGATGCGTTTGGTGTTTTCTGAGAACATCTGAAGCACCCCCAGGAGACTTCAGCAGAGGAATGCTTGGCTTCTTAGGTGGGAGATAGCTATCATGCTGCCTGAACTATTCTGGGCACATGCCAAAGCAGAGCTCTGGACACCCAGGAAAGCTGAGGCTCCAATAGGCAGGTGCCTTCAGCAAAACTAAAAAAAAAAATAAATAAATAAAAATAAAAATAAAAATAAAAATAAAAATAAAAATAAAAATAAAAATAAAAATAAAAATAAAAATAAAAATA
>JAWLRI010000839.1:1920299-1980070 GCA_034781795.1 Crypturellus tataupa | reverse complement strand
TAAAAATAAAAATAAAAATAAAAATAAAAATAAAAATAAAAATAAAAATAAAAATAAAAATAAAAATAAAAATAAAAGGGAGCCACAGTGCAACTGAGGAGAATTTCATCAAAGAAAAAGTGATTTTACCAATAACTTTTTCCCTACTGAGTCACTCTAAATTTCCATTACAAAGTTTACTCTAATGCCTAAAATAATGCCACTGCCCCTCTGACTGAGCAGTACATGCAGGCAGCTGGTTCTCCAAGTGCATTTGGGATTTACGGAACAGGCATCCATGGCCCAAGGCCCCAGGATCCCAGTCTTCTAAGCATGTTCAGGTCATGTCTAATTCATACCAACAGCACAGGGTTCAGCACAGGGCAGATCTGCCATGGTCACTTTAATGCAAAGCCGTGGTGTAGCAGCAGGAGCAGTGGTGGTGGCGGTATCCATCCTTTGCATACGAGCCCAGAGGACCAGCAGCTTACTCGTCACGGGTGACCCAGGTTCAGAGAGTGTAGTGAGGCATCAGCCTGCAAGCATGAGAGAAGGAACATTCCTCCTAGGGAAGCCGTGGTGTTATCCAGCAAGACTTTTGTAGTGGGGTAATTACTGTTTTTATTTAGGTTATTCCTAATGAACTACTTTTGAAGAGCTTATTAAAGTTCTTTCATGTCCCAGCTGACCTCCTGCATGGACCAGTTCTGTCCACATTCAGGTTGATTAACTCTTTCCTTTCTGTTCAGTAAGCTTCCTTGTTCTGTAAAAGCATAACTCAATATAATATGTCATTTCCAAAATGGATTTGGGGCTGCTTCACAGCCACCTACCCCTTTCGCTGTCTGGGATGAATTTAGCCCACTTCCACTGAAAGAGGCAAACAGTGACAGCAGCTCTTTGCTGTGACAAGATGATAATGAAGTGTGAATAACAAGCCTCCTTTCATGTAGATATTATGCAGATTATTCTTATTTGGAAGTACCCAGAGTTACTAAGAAAATTGAACGCATGCTGTTCGGTTAAGTAAACTAAGCAAGAATACAAGAACCCAAAGGCACTGTTAAAAAAAAATTCATTGCCAGATTGGTTTCAAAATTCTGCAAAGCGAGCGAATGTGGGCTGGAGAAACAAAAGGCAACAATACTATCTATGACACAAGAAGGAAAATAGGAAATTCAGCACAAGGTTTAAAGATTTCTGTGGAGGTGGATGACTCACTGTTGCTCACACTTTGAAGCAAGTGAGACAAGCTTGTGCGTCATATATTGTTTCCTCTTAATCTGCAGAGAACAGGCCATCCCAAGCCATTGATGGAAACCAAGCACTGGGAACTCAAGTGAAACGTGACTGGACATGGGTTTCTCTTAGTCAAGCATCCTGGGATCCTGGAACCGCAAGTCAGACTGTCAGCATTTGAAATACCTCTGGTTTGCAGGTTAGCAGCCTGGTGATAAAAATGAACTGTGGCTGAAACTAAGTCTACGTGGGCCTAACGTAATTAGAAGCCAAGTTTCATACCGCTATAGGGCTGATACTACACCCACTGAAGTCAATGATAATCTTTCCATGAATAACAGAGGCAAGTCCTTTCATCTCCCAATGCCCTTATTTATAAAACAGGGATAACGGTATTTTATTTCTCCTGTGTTTATAGCCTCAAGAACATTTTGAGGCAAGGACTGCCTCTTTCTAGGTGTTCCCTGCAGTATTTAACACCTCTGGATTCCTTTCTCCTTTTGAGTTAGAAGCACACAGAGTACCACGGATGTGCTCTGTAAGTGCTTCAGGCAATTCTTGAAATCTCTGTCTAAAATCTGTGGGATTTTATTCCTCCTTCTTCAAACTACTGCAGAAGTGTAAAGCTTGTGAAGAGTCATGACTCCTGAATATCTGAGAATTTCACAGGAGTCTACAAGCGTAAGGCTGACTCCATCAGTGAAATTAACTGCTAAATTGAACATTTATGCATCTCTCAGTCCTACTGCTGTGTTAAATGTGTAGTGCAAAATACTAGTGACATCATATTAAGAACATAGATTCTAACACATACAGGACATGCAGCAAGACATCTGTCATCTGTATGGATAGTTTAGATGGACCCAACATTTAATATCCCAGGAATTTAAATGAATGTATGCTTGATGGGTAACAACTACAGCTTGCATAGACTGTTATTATTTACTGGTTTGGAAGAGATGCTGACAGATTTGATAGACTACATCTACTGCAGAGGTTGTGTTTTGTCTTGTTTTGTTTTATTTTCCTAAGGATATATATTTACTTGAACATGACATGCTGGAAAAATATTTCATTCGAGTTTGATACCAAAGCCCCACACCGTCAAATACAAATGTATACACTACATGAAAGGATAATATTCTTTATTTATGTTTAAGCAGACAGAGCCGTGCCCCTCCAAGGCTCTAAGCCTTATCAAAACATGGACATACTATGAATGTAATTAAGTGTTAACATTTAAGGATGAATCCTTCCTCAGAGCCCTGAAGTGTCCTCAGCTAGGCTGCCAAATCCCGTCAAATGGCTGTCGTGTTGTGCATACTGAAAGGTCACAAATTAAGGAGAAAAGCATGAAATAACGTCCTGCCCATCCTTCAGAACTTGCAGGGCCACTTCCATTCTGAAAAGTTGTTCTCCTTTTCAGTGGAACTGCCCATTTCAAGGCTAGACAAATCTCTCAAAATAAGAGGCTCTTTCAAAAGTTTTGTAAGCCAAATACTTGGTTGTTGCTCTTGGAAGAAAACAATTCCTTGGGCAACTGAGCATAGAAAATAGGGCTGAACAACCTGTTTAGAAATCTCAACCTGCCTAAACACAGCAAGTTTCAGCTTGACGAAGACTGATTGTGCTGAGGATGGCCTGAAGCCCACATAACACACAGAACTTCCGTGTCAGTTAGTTGAGAGCTTCAATTAGCTAAGAAGGGAGGCAAAGGCTCCCTATAAAGCAAAGGCTCTGGTCAGCTATCGGAATCAGATTTAGTTTTGCTCATAAAATATAAGCGAGATCAGGGGAAAAAAAAAAAAGAAAAGAAAAAAAAAACTCCTATTCAAATAACCTGGGTGGCATTTTTCAGTACTACAGACATCATAATCTCTGAAAATTTTCCAAGATGCTTGTCAGAGTTTTACTGGTGCCAGCATCTCCCACTGCTTACTTGGAGAGCTCTCAGATGTGGAAAAATTTCCCCGAATCTCCATGGTGGCAAGGGGAAATATAAAAGAAAGGAGCGGAGTGGACTGATTCCCTGTAGAGTTTTACTCCAAAACAACACATGGATGTAATGTTGCTGGGAGCAATCAAGTCATATTAGCATAAAATCTCGCTGATGTGGTGGCGGATTGGGCTCAAACTGTCTAATAATGTTTTGAAGAAGGGGACACAGACAACACAACTTCAAAACAGTGTGAAATATTTTTTTATGTAAAGCAGAAGCGGCTGCCAATAATTCGCTAGGCTGGTTGAAAACACTTTCACATGACTGCAGGTAACCGTATGTTATAAACTAGCTGAGACCTGGGAAAACACTCTAGGCAATGGTAGGTAGAGTGGTAGGCAAACTTCCCTTTCTGCTTTGCTCTCAGAAGCTCCATCACAACGCACGGCCACAACCACTTCCTGAGTTTTCTTTCTTTTTTTTTTTTTTTTTTTTCCCCCAGAGAGCCAGTTGTAACCACAGACAAATGTTTTTCTCTGTTGAAACTCATCCTTATGGTACAACAGTCTGGCTAATTCTTGGTAATACTGGGTACGCAACAAGAAGGCTCAAACATGAAAGGGATGAAAGACTAAAGTGGGAGAAATTTTCCTTCAGTTTTATTTTCTAGAAAAGCAGAATCTGGCAGGCATGGATCTTTTTGTTGGTTCCCAATGCACAAACAGTGGAAGGAAACAGCAACCATTGATGGCAGTTAGGTTTCTAAATTTATGTAAGAGATCTTTCTTGTAAGTTTCTACTTTGTCAAGCTTTTTCCTATATGTTTTGTCCCTCACAATCTGAGCTGAATGGATGCTATTCAAAAGCTTGTGATGTTTAGACCCTGTCTTCTAGTTTCTGTGTTGTCCACCTTTTGTGACTAATCCTACAGATCACTTCTTTCATCATTTCATGTAATTGTGACAAGAAAAATTCCAATAAAATGATGGCAAGAGATTTTATGTTTATTTGACTGTGTCAAAATAGTCGACTTAGCAGATTTAAGGTGAGATTTTCTATTTCCTAGCCCTGAAAATTCATTCTTGACATCTGAAAGTTAAACTGTTCTTTCTCTGTACTGTAAAAGAACCGTAAAAAATCAGCTATGGAAAATTGGGTCCCAATTTGGTAGAATGCAACTATTTGCTCAACAATGGATAAGAGAAGGCTGACTCAGCTCACTTGTCCACGTATGGGCAGAGCTGGTCCAGCCAGAGCTCGAGGAGGTAAGAAAAGTTTTTCATAAGCAGCACAAGTAGGTACAAGTGAAGCAAAACATGAGTTGAGTTAAATTCATTTATTCAATTTATGCTTATTTGAGCAGTTCACCTTACATTCAACTGAGGATCATTCCATATCCCATGGAATTACTTGGAAATGCCATTACCAGCCAAACTGGAACTTGTCCATTGGACTGTGCTTACCCGACGCTGCTATTCAGACACACAGTTTCACTAAAAGGAGCTAATACTCTCCTGTTTAGTCGTACTCCAAGCATCTTTACTCAGTGTGAGTAAGTCTTTTGAAGTCAGTGTGTCTACACAAGTGAGTAATGGCCTCAGGATCCGGCCCTTCAACAGTGTATGACGTGTTATGTTTCAAATGCCTATGCACTGTTGTTTTTAATTCTGCCATGCAATCTACTTACTGGAATTATCTTCTGAATAGCTTCTTTCCATGGATTCCATTATATATATTCTTTTATTTATTACTTTTTCACTTTGATCTGCATGCCAATCAAGATAAGCTCAATAAAGATAGAATTTTAATGAACACAAGGAACTATGCGTAGCTTCAGCAGCCAGTTTTACTAGTTTTATGGGTGTGTGCATTTATTTTTACTTGTGTAACATCCAGATTGTTAGGCTGCAGTGTGTGAAGCACTTCGTATTCATTTGGTTGTTGTAAAGAGTAACTTATTTTCATGACTATCATCAGTATGTCATTTTATCCGTTCAATTGTTTTTGTCCGATTATACAGGATTAAAGGAGACTGTTAAGAAAAACAAATACCAAAGTGAATCACGACAGAAACAAAGATTGCAGAGAGGATAGCTAGGAGTCTTTAAGAACTGGGACCGCTAATAGTGAAATGTCTACCACTTGGCTCCAGACAGGTTATAGATGTATTTTTCACAAAGTCGGGATCAAAGAAATGTAAAAATCCTTTGTCTGGCATAGAAAGAATTGAAACCATGCACCCACCGCACTGCTAGATGTCTCTGTCTTGTAGTACGGAAGAAGTGGCATAGGACTGAGGGGAAGATACAGAAAATGCTCAGAGGAGGACTGCAGCTTAGGTGGAGGCAGGCAAGCAGGTTTTATATCTTTTGATAAGTAATACCTGACTGATATAAGCTCTTGGAGACGTATTCTTCTACATGTGTCAAACTCAGTTAAGCAGCAATTAGGGGCTAGATTACCCAGTCTAAGGTCCATGCACAGAGCTATTAATGAGATACAGTCTATTCCGAAAGATTGGGGCCAGGGAAAATAGCAAGTTCCCCTTGTGTGAGAGGTGAAAAAAGAAGGCAAAGAAGAGAGGTCTGCTGCAGAAGACCTGCAAAAGTATCTTGCGAGTTGGAGTAGAAGGTGTTTTAACAAATAAAAATCACCGGAGTTGTGCAGATGCAAAAAATTAGTCAAAATACAGGGACTTGACTTCTTCATCTATAATCTAACACCATTAATAAAGAGTGATTAGTTCTTTGTAGTCAAGGTGGTTGTTATCAAAGAAATGATGCTTTGGCTACAGTCAAGCATGCATTTGTCGGCCTTTTCATTTTTCTGGCAACACTGAATTGCGTGTGGCTTTTTGGATTGTGACACAGTAAGGACAAAACAGAAAACGTTTCCGAAGGGGTGTACCTATATTAGCTACAGTTGAGGCCCAAAAGGAAGGATCGGGGCTTGATTTGCTGCAATTGGTTACAGTAGGACTATAATGTTGTTGACCTATGCCCACAATATGCCCTTTCTGGCAATGAAGTTCACACCAGTTGCATGTCCTTGTTGCACATCATTCATGAAAGGCAGATGCCAGGAAAAAGAGCATGTTCCGCTTTTGAAAGAGGTAAGAAAAACAAGGTAAAGAAGACAGGTCTGACGCAGAAGAAGTTCTGCAGAAGTAGGCAATGCAAAAGAGATTTCTGTTCAGTCAGGGAATTGTTTAGCCACTACTAACAGATTTGTGGTCTCACATAGAGTGCAGACTACTGGAGGGCTTGGCAAAGATCTGTTTCCCTACAGAGTACCTTGCATCCACACTGCTAGTGGGTGCTCTGGATGCAGACATGAGACCTGACATGAATCTCAGTTCCCAGAGTGCACTCACGTATGTGCTGCGTGACTCCAAGCATAAACACAAGGCAAATTTGCACATCAGTAATAACTTCTCCAGAGTGCTGTGCTGCTAATATAGATGCAACCAGAGAGCACAAACCTGGGCCAATGCTGGAATGAATCCTATTTTTTCCCGTTCAAAATTTCAATGACAAACATTTGTATTAGAAAATATTTATGGTTTTTAGCTGAGATTTTCTACAGTTAACAACATATAACATGGAGGAATTAGCACCATGTGTCCCCCCAAAACCGTCAATGAAACACTACAGGAGTATGAAGAATGGCCTCGGACTCACCATCTTAATTACTCAGTGTATATTAAAAGCATTTTGATAAACAAGGCCAGACGCAGCTGGACGAATCCAAATGAGGAAACCAAGGGCAGATTCCTTTGGTCAAATCACTGTTTTCTGTCCCCCATCCATCTTGTCAAGCCTGTTCACCTATTTTCAAAGTAGAATTTTC
Organism: Crypturellus tataupa; assembly: GCA_034781795.1. Lineage (NCBI taxonomy): Eukaryota > Metazoa > Chordata > Aves > Tinamiformes > Tinamidae > Crypturellus > Crypturellus tataupa. The sequence goes on along the minus strand of JAWLRI010000839.1, from coordinate 1,973,064 downwards.
CCTCCGTGTGTCCTTAGTGCTACGTCAGAACATGAGACTGCAACATCATGTTCTTGGAAAATTCAGGGCTTGGTGTGAACTTTGAATTTCTGCTGGAGCAAAAGCGTCACTGAGTGTGGGATCTGTGGTCTTCGACAAATGGGGCTACGCCAACCACAGGTACATCCGTACAGCTGCAGGCCTGGAAGAAGGCTACTCTTGTACGGAAAGCTGTATTTTATTAGCTTGCTTCTTGTTGGGGGTGGCAGGGAGCAGGAGTAAACCACATTTATGAAGAGAATTCCATCACTAGCGTAAGCTATAGTCATTCTAGGAGCTACACAGGATACCAATATGCTTACACCAGCTAATTGCTCCCGTCTAGATGATAGCTTTTATCACCGAGTACATATTTTTGTGTGTTTTGTTCAGCTGGGCCATGACTGCAGTCATCTGCCTAGTGTCAGGTAAAGCATTCCTTTATTTTGAAAAGACTGGAAAAATCTCTGTTAACTTTCTGTCAGAAATTATACAGATCACGTGTTTCTCTTTACTCAAGTCAATTATCTAACCAAACTGGATGTAAAATTGTTAGCAGATTTTTTTTTGCTAAAATTTCAGGATAAACAGCTTCAGAGAAATACATTCAAAAAAAAAAAAAAAGGTCTCTTGACTGGTTAATGTATTCTTTACATGATTCTGCCTTAATTCAATGTGCACTGTTAAGGTACACGCAATATTAATATGGACTGGATCCCAACCAATGCACTTTCAAGAGCCAGACCTATTTCATTGCCTTCAAAGAAACCTAAAGAATGAAACTGCAATGTAGTGCCCTACAGGCTGGGTAAATACATATGAAATTTGTGCAGCATTGCACGTTCCGCGAAGGAAAGAAATGAGCAAGAAAAAGATGTTCACCCATTACCGCAAGGAAAATGAATGGTATATACCAGGCAAGCAAATTCACCTCTCTCACCTCAAACCGAACATAACCACAGGAGGTGCATCCTTAGCGTACGCACACCTTCCCAGACGAGGCTGCTGGATAATGAGCAGCTCTGCTGAAATCCCTGCAGGTGTGGGAAACAGCACATGAACTCTTCCCCAAGGAAGAGTCAAGTTCCTGCCGGCGGTGGGGAAGTTAAGTGGAATTCCAGGTAAGAATTCACTCGAAAAAGAAGGATTGCACACAGGCACGCTGACTGCACGAAACCGAAAGGTGAGGAAATGCCCATCCATAATCTATCAGCAGCTTTGACACGTCTGGGGTGGCTTTGGTTGCATGACCTCACTTGTCGGAGCTCTGCTGAGCCACGTTGCCAAACTGCTTGCCTGGTTCATTGCCCAGGGCTGCAACCTTCCCTGTGCTGCCGGTGTCGCTGCACGGGCGGGCTGCCCTTCCCAGCAGGGCTGGGAATCTGTGGCCCATGGGCTGCCTTTGGTCTGGAGCTCCGTTCTTCAGGGCCTGCAGCCATCCACGCAAGTGGGAGGAGGGCAGACACAGGCATCTCATTAGCGCAGTCAAGGTGAACGCTAATTACGTTTGTGCTTATTGGCAAGCTCTGCTGTGCGTATCAGCGCGCTGCCCACAGAGAACGCTCGAAAATCCTAACCCAACCCGAAGGCAAAAACGAAAATCCCATGTTGGGACTGTAGAACCTCCTCTGTCTCATGAGCCCGTTGTAAATGACATGATAAACTTGCGTCAGGCACAGCAACGTCTGTCTGCTCTTTCTGCATGCCATAAAGTACACAGTTTATCACTTAACTCTCTATAAAACAGAGCATGAATTATGACCAACATAATGTTGTACTTTGTCAGTGATTAAATTAGGTGTTTCTGTTCTGCTAACAAAAGGACTTTACAGTGAGACTAATGTTGGAACACAAGTATTTTTCATTTAAAACTGTTAAAAATGTTAATTTCAGTCAAGTCAAAATGAGTCTCACATTTGCAATTTTTATATAAAAGAAAACATTTCTATTTCCTTCTCTACAAAAATAAATAAAAAATGTTGTGGTTTTCTTTCTGATAGAATGCTTAATTCAGTTTGAACTCTTCATGGAACATTTTATTTTCAATCAACCCAAGATGATTTTTAAATGATAACAAAATGTTATCAAGATTGCAGAGAAGTCAATTGTTCTCGTAATCTTGTCTCAGTGGCTCTACTGAAGGTAGCATCCAGGGGTCATTATTTGTAGATTAGTATACTTTTAAAGGGCAAGTGTACCAAAACAAAAAATGTTACAAAGTGAGGCAAATGAAGCAAAGTTAATACCTTACTGGCAACATCAGGGGGAAAATAAATTGAAATATGGTTTATATAATATATACAATTTCTAGATGAAAAATGTAAAGTATCATATATGATAAAATTAAATAACACTATATACATTAAAAGCAAATATTAGAATCACGGTGATAGATGCATTGACACATTGCCCTCTGCAATTAACTCTGAGGAAACAGATTAAAAAGAGGTATTTTACATCCAAAAATATCTCTATTATAGCAATGTCTTTGGAACATAAGTCTGATTTAGAAAAGACCTCTTAAAATGTTAACCTGAATATTCGTGAAAATCATCATGGACTAACAAAGCACCTACCTCAGAATTAGAAAACTCTCTCCATATGAAAAATAATGGTAGTGTGACACAGTAGAAATAAAGCTGCCCAAATGTTTCTTAATAATCTGTCTAAGATAAATCTTATCTAAGAACAGATTTTTGTTGTCTGATTCAGTTTTATATTGTAGGCCAAAAAACAAAGTAATCTAAGCCTGGAAATGACTTTAGGCAGACGCTGAGATGAAGTGAGCATCCCCAGATCATTCTTACAAGTGTTTGCTGGACCCATCCTTAAAAGCCTCCAACAAAGGAGAATAATCAGTTCCCTCAAATGAATCTACCTTTTCTTAGTAATCTTATTGTTGTGGTTGACTGTTATTATGTTCCCATCTTGCTCTTTTTAGCGAAACAAACCCATTTTTCTATGGCTCTTCTTTTGCATGTCATGCTTTCCAAATCCCAGCTTTCAGATGGAGTTTGTCTATATCCTTGTCAAAGCGCGGATCTCGAAGCTGGACACAACTGAGGTCTCACCAATACTGAACAGTGCCAGAAGTTCCCTCCTGTCATTTACATACACTGGTTTTGGTCACATCATGATGAATTGTCTCGTACACAGCAGCACCATTTTCTTGACTCCTATCTGTGGTTCACCATAATCTCCCAAGTCCTTCATGCTGCACCGTTTGCTCTCTCATTATTCTCCATTTTATTTGTATGTTTGATTCTTTCTTCTAAACTGTAGTTTTCTGCATTTGGCCTCACTGAATTTCTTTCTGAGGCTTTCACACGAGCACTGCAGTTTGACCCTTTGAGTGCTGGACCTGTCCTCCGTAGGGCTTGAGCACCTCCCTGTTGATGACAACTGCAGTATTAAGTGCATGTCTGTATTTTCCAGCCTATCTACCTTAGTGAAAATACATAGAGGAGCAAGAATAAAGCCTGCAATGACTCTTCCTGGAAGAACTTTCCAGTTTTCCACTGAATTTCTGACAACTATTCTTTGAGAATGATTTTTAAGGCAGTTTCAATTTCCAACTATTTTCCATAGACCGTATTTCTTTAGATTGTTCATAACATCATGAGACACGGTGTCAAAAAAAGTCTCTCTAAAGTATCTGCCGTTCCCCACCCTTAATTAGGCTGGTTATTCACTCAAAGAAAGAAATGTGTATCTTAAACCTGGTTTTTTTCACATTGAATCATGCAATAATCCTTATATTTAAAATAAAATCCTAAAGTAAAGCAATTCCTAAAATAAGTGCCTGAACTTTCCTTATCAGCGATTTAATAGACCTCCCACATTCTAAATAAACTCTTCAAAATAAAAAGACTCATACAACAGGTATGTATGAAGACCTCTAATCAGACAGAAAATGAATAAAAATTATGCTTCACTTACAAACTATTTGCTTTGGCATTTGTCATATGATTTGTCTGTATTAAGGGAAGGCAAGCCAACCTATTCTTGTGACTATATTTCCTGAAATTGCAGTTTCTTTTTCACTTCGTGAACATAACATCAGAGTAGTATCTTATGGACTTCAAACTCTTATGTTGTGTAAATACCTTTAAGGGCATTTGATCTTTTCCCTCTTCTCTCCTCCACTTCCATTAGCAGTTTTTATTGCAGCTGCCTGAATACAAGGCAATGAAAGCTCATGTTTCTGTTTACTCTAGGTTTGTAGTGGTACACAGAACAAGAGAGGAAGCAGAAAGTCTGGGCATCATTATAGAGACTATTGTCAAACAAAAAAACATTTTCTAGTTTGTGCTTTAATCAGTGTCTGGAATTACACTTCACTACCTGGCCGGTAACACAATAAGGTACTTGCTCAGGGATTCTTCGTAAAGTGCAATTTTATTTTTGCAGATCACTGAGAAGCATTGCATTTTAAACTGGCAAAGAGAGAAATTTATGCATGCATAAGATGTATGATCATTTAAGTTTGCCTAACGATCCCTATTCCTAAAACAGGGTATGCCAGCTCGGCTCCTACGGTTGTGCCCAATGTTACAGCAGGATGGGAGATCAATCTGCCTATTACTTACGTACCTCCTTTGGGACCCTTCTAGTATAATCCCCAGCAAATGAAGCTACGAAGGCAGCTTTTGCAAGAAGAACAGAGTTAGCTGTAAAATAGGTGACTGCAATTGCAAACTAACAGAGTGAGTGCTGCTGGCTACATCAGCAAGTAGTTTAGCGTGGTTTTTTGTTCAGTACAATTTAGGACAAGTGCAGTGCAGTTTAGTAGCTAAAACACATAAACACTTGCGTGGTCGACCGAGCTGAGCTCTATACTGCTGCAGCTGCTCCCATGGCTGATTTACAGATAGTGTGGGACTGTTAACAACTAGCTACAGTGATACCTTTGACTGAAGCATAGATACACCCTAAGTAGAAAGAGATTTACCCTAAGTAGAAAGGGAGTATTTTATATGATTCTAAATTGCAGTCAACACACTGACATCTTTTGTTTTTGCATTCTTATAACTCAATGCATTTCATAATGTTCAGTAAAAGAGTCAAATACTGCAACAGCAATACCTAAATGCCTTCAAATTTCTTCATAAGAAGCACTCAACCGATCTCATTTCAAACATGCATGAATCCAGCTTAAAACTGAACAGAGTAAAAATATGCAGATCTTGAGAAAGCTGGACAACACACCTATTTACAAGGAAAAAGTGACATCCTGAATTGCAGCTTCAGTTGCGTCAAACTCAAATGTAAGTTCAAACTGAGTATTTGGTATATTAACTCATTAATGAACAAAGTGAATAGAACAAAATTGTTACTGAGAGAATTCCTGTAATATCCATTGAAAATTCTATATGGCAAAATTAAGAGATATATAGGTGGACAGATAGACAGAGAGATATATAATAGATGAATGGATGGATGGATAGATAGACAGACAGACAGATATATAGAGATACAAATACTGGAATGAGGAACTGTCTACTTGATATAAAGATAAGTGTAGGGGAAATGTTCTATTTGTATTCGATTAGTACATAAATATTACAGTTTCCATGGTGTTGGTATTTGTCAAACAACATTCTAAGGAGAAGTTCAAATACTGAATAGTTAAATGACTAAGAATGTCATTTGAATGCTAGTTACTTCAAAAACCTAATATGTAACAATATCCACCCAAAGCATTTACAAATTCCAAACCACCACAATTATTTTTGAAATTATAACCCCTCCCATGAAATATGTATAAACAGAACTCTCCCCAGTGTGTACTTGAAAATCTGGCCCTTTGGCCCCAATCTTCAGTTCCTTGGTTAGTTAATTGGTAGGCTCTTCCCAGAAAATACGTTTCATACAAATTTGAACAATGGGCAAATTCATGGAAAACATGAACAGTTCGCGGACGATTCAGAAACAGAACATACAGTTGAAGTCTTCAACTTTGATAGACCATAAACCTTTTTATTTTGTATAGAAGTAGAAGCAGTTGGATCCCTGTATGTCTGAGAGCGTGTGCAGTAATATTAAGGGCTGCAAATGGTTAATTTAATTCTAGAGAGGACATGATAATGAAGCACTGCAATCACTCACTCTTTCTCTATTCCTTGCATTCCTGGTAAATTTAACCTGCTTCTCCTAACTCCCCACACTACAGAAACTGCAATTTGCTTAAGTATATTACTGTATATGTGGGCTCTACATTGGCTTTTCTCTAATTACTACCTAGAGTACTAAAGAAATCACTACAGAGGGTGTTAGGAACATGTTTAGGCATCTTTTAAAATCTCATTGAACCACATCTATACTTTTAGGCACTTAAGTACTTACAAAAATCTGGCTTGTTGCACATGCCCACTGAAAGCCCATTGCAATCAGAGGATACTGCTCACATACTTAAAGCTCCTAAGCACTTTGCAGAAAAAGGGTCTACTTCTTCTGTCAAATTGAAGTACAAACAGCTGTAGACGTTTTATTAAGCAGACGGAAGGGAGGGAAATAAATGAGAATTTTATAAATCATAAAAGTGTTCCAATGACTGTTTTTGCATGAAAAAAAATTAACCAAACTCCAAGCAGTTTTGGATGGAGGTCTCAAAGGTACATCAATATACTCCGCATAATAAAAACCCACCCTTGTGCTCACATATTTCATTTACCCACTTGCTGGCTTGATCCTACACTTCTGAATAAGACAAAGTCTCATTAAAACTAATGGTAGTTTTGCCTGAACATGCACCTGCAGGATCAGGCTTCATTTGCTGAAACTCACATTTACTCCCTGAAACTACCAGCAGATCAGCATGTTGATAAGCACTGAATACATTACCACAAGAGAACATACAAAGCTGCGTTTGAACAGGTGACATTTCCTTTTCAAGGCAGACCTGTTCAGAAGTTTAGCATTAATCATTTCCAAGCAGGCATAACAGAATTATCTACTATATCTGTCAACCTTCTGCTTCTTATAAAGGCAAACTTCTTCAACCCGTAGAAAACGATGTCAAAAACAATAAAATAGGGCCACTGATTAACTACTCAGTGCAATTTAACAACAGCATTAGAACCTGCTCTGTCAACAGTTGTTACATGTCAGTATTATATATATATATTATATTTTTATTTATATATCGCTTTAAGTAAGAGACAATATTTGGTTTGGTTACCTCAGGCTCAGCTCTGCAGAGTTATGGTCACAAATGACTTTTCACAGATGAGTGAATGCTCTGAACACACTGGTCTGGACTAGAAATCGATAACCAGGTATGCTACTAGAGGGTGCAATGGATGCAGCAGGGCCCTCTTTTGAAGGGCCTCCAAATTCCTATGTTTCTGGAGCCCAGGTCACTACTACTCAATGTCTGCAGCAAAGGCAAGGGCAGAGCCCTTGCACACTCCTGGTGCTACTGCTCCAACAGTACCTCGTGGCACCGCGGCGGTTGCCCACGAGGCCGAGGAGGAGCTAGGGCTCTCCTGAGCTTCCCGCCGACACTGACAGCTTGCAGGCAGCCTCAAGCTTGCCGCCAAGGTGCACCCAGCAAAGCCCTGCACAGCTGCCTGACAGGCTCTCCAGGGACCTGTCCTCCAGGCATGCCGGCACCAGGCGCAGAGGAGTCGTCCCTTGTGCTCTGCAGGGGGGCTTCCAGCCCCCACTCACAGCTTTTACCAAAAACACATCAGCCATCACAGAAACCACTCCGGTTCCATTGCCCCGGCACCATTTAATTTGCAAGTTGAGATGCATAATTTGCAAGTAAAGATAAGCCTTGGTGCGTGTGGTCTTGGTGCAGGCAGTCTTGGGCGCAGCTTAAGGGAGCATCCTAAGGTGAAATGTGGAAATATCCTCTGAGGTTATTGATGGGACAAAAAATTCCTTCATGTGAGCAAGATTATCAACATCTGGCCCATAATTAACACCACTGTGCAAGCTGGCTATGCACTAATACAGTAGTACTTTGCATTGTTGAAGGTTGTTCTGCTTTCATTTGAGAGTGTGTATTTAATTAAACAGTATAAATTAACTACTACTATCTGGATGTTAATTGTTAACTGCACATTATCTAAATAGACACTCCATTAGATACTTATCCCTCTGTTAATCATTATGCCCATAAATGAAATAGATACATAACTGATTTGAAAAAAGAAACTCATCTGTATATCAGAAATATGTGTGTTAAATTACTACTCTGTCAGGATACTGATTAAAGAATTTTAATCCCTTTGCTACAGGGATATTTTTACTAGGCTGACCTTGGAAACACTTTATCATAACACTACTTGCAATGGCTACCACCTTCCTATAACCTCAGATCTTATCATCATTTTTATAACACTTGTAGCACCAATTATCAGAGTTTACTCACAAAGAAGCTCCCAGTCCACAACGCAAATGAATTCCAGTGTTGGAGTAATAGCGGAATATAAGTTCCTGGTAACCCTGAATCCAGGAGTTTTCCTCTGGAATCAAAACTTTAGGTTTTCACCTCTACTTTTCTTCAACAGAGGGTTAAGCAAAACTGAATGTGCAGCCAGGTATTATGACAATAGGCACTAACTTGAAAGCCTGAGATCGCCTGGAAAAGTCTTGGTGTGTTTTTGCACAGTGCTGAGCGTGATGAGCTTTCCATGATGATGAGTCACTGGGGCCAGGACGAGGAGAAGCTTGTGAAGTTCCCGGAATGGGAACACCTCCATCCAAGCCCGCTCTCCTTAAGCCTCTCATGCAGCAGTGCCCCAGTGGGCGCCTCATTTCTGCATATTCTTGCCTTCCCACCTTAGGCAGTTCTCCACACACCCAGAATCCGTCTCTGTGCAGAGGTAGAATGGCTTTCCTCATGACAGAGCTGAGAAGTTTGGCATCGACTCACACCTCAGCTTTACTGGGGTCCAAAACTGGAAGAATCCTGGTCCACTGGGCTTTCCTAAGGCATCCCACACACTCTCCAGCAGCTGCCTTCATGCAACAGAATGGCTCATACCACTTTTTTTGTAAAACATAGCCAAAGGAAAGTTGCCAACACGCATGCTGTATACAATAATTCAGGGCTAGGCCACTCACCAAGGCTACGTGATACGGAGTCAACATTATTTCCCATCTGGAGAGGTTCATCTACTCATCCTCCAAGACCTCGGGGAGTGCTCCAGTCACCATTTGCTGAAGTTGCCAGGCCGTATGGAAAACAGACTCGTGGGCCTAGGGAAAGAGAGTGAGCAAGAAAGAAAGAGTGTGGCTCTGTAACACACTGATTAAGGCCATCACTGAGGAGAGGAGTCCTAAGTGCTGGCCCTTGTTCCAAGACTCATTTGTATATTTTACCCAATGATTATTTCATGCGAATAGTTCTCATACTGGAATCTCTGGGCCCATTGAAGTCAATGGAAATCAAAGCCGATTGAAGTCAATAGAAAGTTTTCCACAGATTTCAGTAGGCTTTGGATCACTTCTTGGGTGGTAAGGGCTCCATGCCAATGTACTGAAGGCATTCACCGATTGCATACTAACACACACGTTGTTGTGGCTTATTGCTATATTGGAACCAGCCTTTGAAAACTATCATAATATCCCGAGGCAAACTAGAGAGTCAATTATTTAAAATGTTGGTCTTAAATGTTTAAAAGCCCAGTCATGGGCTCCTTAGGCTAAGTTCCCACTGCCTGCAATGAGAACCCCCTCTGAGGAGGACAGGCAGAGTCAAGCTCTGAGGCTGACATTTGCAGGGTATTTTGATGCTCTCGGCACAGCCACGAAGGCAGTTTAATGCAAAGATAGCCAACCTGACTTGAAACTATGCAATGTGGGTTGTGAAAACAATAGGGGCACATTAGCATAGCAATTCACAAGGATTAATTAGCCCTGCCAAGGTGCAGACTTCATTAGGCTGCGGAGAAGGCTGCCCAAAGATGAACGACTTCCTACTCTTCAGAGGTGGCTTTGCAAAGCAGCACTTTGTGCCATGCAGACACACTGAATGTCCTCTCCTAAACACTGCCCACCTCCCACTCCTGTGGCAGCACTGGCAACTGTGCAGTAGAATCTGTCTGCCTTTTGCACAGAAGGGTCTGTCACGCTGCTTGGTGTTTCATTCACTGTAACATACTGATGTCTGTTCGGATGAGGCAACTCAGTTACAGGTTAAAGTACAGCAGGCAAAATTGTAGCAAAAAGATTTTTCTTTCTTTTCCTCAAAGCAAACAGGCAAACAAAAAACATAAGAAGTTCTTTTAATGATTTCAACTTAGATTTCTGGAGACAAAATTCCCTGCCCAAAGCTCTACTCATCACCACTTCTTGACTGTATTTCTCATTCCTGCCTGCAGGTGACCATATTTTGAGGTTGATGGGTAGACTTTTTACACGCAAGAATTACAGATTCCAGCTGAGATATCTTTGGCTAAAAATACATCTACCCCTAAAACTGTTTTCCTGGCAGCCCTGCAAGTCTAATTTGCCCAGTGCATTTTTTTTAAGCTTTGTTTATTAATTTTCCCAGGGTTCCAGCTATCACTTCAGTATCTTGGTTGCAATAACACCTAAAGCTCCTTTACTCCACGAATAATTTCAGATCCAGTGAATGACTCTGCATCTCATTCTATACTCTATTATACCTTTGTTTCTTGGTAAATATTGTACTGAATCTGTCCATGTCCTTTGTCTAAGATCTCCTCGTGGCAGATGTCATGGTCTCAATTCCAGAATTCTGGAGTAATCTATGAGAGACCTAAATAAGAATCGAAGTCCCTTGATACAGAAACCCCATAGGATCTAACTTGTAAATGAGAATTAGGTTTTTACCTCAAGGAACTAACAAGATAAATTAATTACAAGGAGAACAGATAGATTGAATACCTGCCATGTTCCTCAATTGAGTTGCCACACTGCATGCATTCACATTGCAAGCTGGAGAGGTGAAATAAAAGTGAGGATCGGGGCTTCATTTGTTGTAATCTATTATAGTGCTAAAATCATCTTTATGGCAATGAAGTTCATACCAGTTGCCTGACCTAAGGATGTAACACACACCTGTACCTAAAGGTAGCACAAAGGGTATTTCTGTACCTCCAACCCAGATTGCTTTGTCACTGTTAAAGTCAAACATTGTGCACTGCACAAAGTGCAAACTGCTGGAGAACATAGAGGAGATGCCCTTTTGGCCCTTGTGGGAGGTACCTTGCACCCCTACTGCTGGGAGGTGCTCTGCCTTGGTGGAGCCTCGGGGCCTGACTTCAACCTTGGTTCATGGCTCATTCAACACAAGCTTATGTGTGCTGCATGGCACTCCAAGTATAGACACCAGGCAAATTTGCACCCTCCCAGCACCAAATTGCTAGCAGAGATGCACCTATAAAGTACGTCTTTTCACAAAAAGAGGTGCATCCATCAGATGCTACCAAGGATGCAAGTACAAGGAGGCACTAAAACTGCAAGGAGGCAGGTTGTGGCTGCAAACTCAGTCTCACATCACAGTATTGAAAGAGCCGTCCATTGCTATGGTGAGATCCCAATACCAAGTCAATGCTTAACCACTTCTGCTGAAAGCTATGTTCAAAATCCACACAGGCAGCTATGCTTAGGAAACAGCACTTCAAAACAACACACTGTTGTTTAAACTGGTAGGGATATAAAGAATGGAGCCGTTCCTACAAAGTAGATGAGAGGAGGGAATTATGGATTATTTTATGGGAAAAGCTTGGTCATTTAGAATTATGACAGCAAATTATTTTTTCAATCAACATTTACAGTACTAGAAATTTTATCATTTCAAGTTACAAGAGCCCTCAATGCGCAAACAGACTCTGTGCTTGTTATACATTTATATGCCCAATAGGTTAAATAACTTCAAAGAGGTTTACTCTGCTGCTTGCTAAAAAGCCTTTTTAACATTATACGCCTTCAGAAATGTTATGGAACATGGTGCCAAGAGTCTGTATTTTTAAAATTCCCTACTTCGGCCTCAGTCCTGAACCCATTAAAATCAGTAAGAGTTTTGACACTGACTTAAAAGAGTGAAAGATCAAACAATTATCTAACAGACTGCAACAAGATTCAAAAATAATTAGGGAGTTTTGAAGCCTATCCATACGGGGGATTTTTCTTTGCTTTTTACATTCACAAATGTATTTTGGAAATATTAGTTTAAATTTAGAAGTGGGAAGATTCAGCATTAAGGCAGACGTGCAACTCTAGTTTTGGTCTTCTTTCACATATTTTGCATATTTTTGACATTTCTTATTTAAGTAAGAGTAGGCAAAGCCAAGATGACAGGTGGTAAATAAGGTAATGATGTTTTATGTTTTAGTCAGGGATGGCATTTCATATAGAAATAAACTTTAATTATCCTTTAAAAATCCTTTCTTCCTACCCCACAAAAGCTTCACAGTTCATTCTGATTCACAAAAGACACCCCTAGAGTGTAGTTTGACTGAGCTGTGTAGGCTGCAATTAGGTTTTTCAGTATCTCTGCAGTTACAGCTTGAAAGCTCTTTGGTGAGCCAGGAATTACAAATTGTTTCAGAAATGGAATCTCAAAAGAAAAATATGGATGCATATATATCCATATATGCAAGTTATTGATTTCTCATAAGACTGTCAAAACACAATTTAACACAGCTTATTAATAACACAATGGACAGCACTGATGTATGTGCATGATAAAAGAACCACTTTTTATTCTAGAGCAATCAGAAAATTTGTGGGGAAAAACAGCCACAATATGCCCCAATTCAGTACTCCAAAGAAGTCCAAACTGTTATGATTAAAATCAACCACCGCCAACCCATATTCTCATCAGTCTCCTAGAGATGGTAGCTAGTCCCAGTCCTGGCTTCCTTCTCAGGCTCGGTGGCAATGGGAGACCTGGTGCTGCTGTCCCTTGGGAACAATAAGGCCAGGTGGGACAGAAACGCACACCTCACTGACAGAGCTTGTCTTCATGCAGATGGATACACATGCCCATTTTACCCTTAAATGAGAGAATATTAGGATCTCTAAATAAATAAATAAATAAACAAAAAGACTCTTGAGCGTGAAATGCCTGCGCTCTTATCCTAGCCACTTACAATCCTATATGTGTGCTATTTTTTAAAAAATTGTCAGTAGCCCTCCCAAGAACACGGAAAGCTTGAGTTTTTCTAAGAGGTGCTATTATTCTTGACCAATTTGCATACAGGGTCCACCTTTTTATGCCTAATTTGTTTAGTGCTTAGATAATGGTGCAAAACCTGTTCCTACCACATGTGCAAGAGAGCTGTCAGTTGTGTTTCACAGTTTGTAAAAGGTAAACATATATCTTACTGTTGTAACTGGAAAACCTAACCACCTTTTTGTATATTAATATATTTTCAGCGGTTCTATACTGTTTATAAGAGCACTTAGTTCTGTTACTCTGAAGAGAAATTAATACAGGACTATGTAGGGCATGGACATGGTGTCATATTTCAGGTACTTCCTTTTAGAAAAGGTTCCAACAAGTCTGCACCAAGCACGGAGCTTTCACAGACTGTACATGCCAGTTTTCCAATGTTTGAAGACACAGCAAAAATTACCATTGCACAAGGCCCCTGGCATTTCTTCCACACAGATGTTTCAGAATGATTTAAACAAACTCATAAATTCTTCTGATAAATTCACTGATCTATTTTACTTTTTCCTAGTTTTAACAGGGAATCAAATTTTGGTGGCTAATCTTGATGACACCTCTGCCCAACTGCCTGAAGCTCCTTGACAGGAGGACTCTAGCACACTTGACTCTATGCAAAACTTGGATTGGAAGCAATCTGGAAGTCCAGATGTCAGAGACACACCCCAGAATTCACGGAGAAGCCCACAAGAAATGAATGAGCAGAAAGGCATTTGGCTCCTCTGCCATGAGTGAGTTGGCAAAGTGAGAAGAAAACCAAGAAACCTAAATAAAATCATGCTTTTAACGTTTTGTTTTTTTTTCCCCTAAGGACAGCATTTGTATTTTTTATTAGCAAAATAAAAATTCTTTTAACTCCAGGCCCTGCTGCACTTTGACCCCTCTTTCTCTTACCAGGAGACCATCACTACTGTTGGGGAGTGAGAACTAGAGCTGCGTGTGTTGGTGAGATGGGTAGTGGGGCTCTGTGCAGACCCCTGAGAGTGCAGACCACTGCAAGCCGAACCGATCTCTTCAGCGACCAACTGGCTTATGGAAACACCTTCCTCTGGTAGCATCCAGGTTCAGAAAGACTACAGATTATCAATTCAGCTTCTCTTCTAGCTAGAAAGACACAAAATCTGTCTCAGGTTTAGTTCAGTTCGCTGATGACTGTAGATGATTCCTGGCCTTTTTTTTTCCAGGGCTTAGTGTGAACCTGAGCAGTTCATTTAAAACTCTTCTACAAAAACTTCATTAATAAATTTTTCTCGTTACTCGTTGTCTATAGAGTCAGTACAGTGGAGCCTGCACAGCTATTTAGCTCATAGTGAAGGAGACCTCTGCAGCCACATAGCTCCAGACTCCACTGACTGTGTTGGTTGAAACCTCATGACTGTGCAGGAAGTTAGGACACTCGGCTCACGTCTTCCTTCAGGTGTCTACAACACTGAGCCCTCTAGAGCTCAGCTCAGTTGCCCAAACTCTGTTCTCCACGGTTTTCCTAGGTGCTGTGAGGTATCTCACATGGGCTCCAAAATGACAAAAATGTCCCACTAGCTCTGTAGTGTAATTGCACCAGCCCCATGGAATGCTCTGGGAAGCCTGAGGGTGTCCAATGGCACCAGACCTCCAGAGCTCATCAAATGGCACTAGACATCTCAGCTTAGGCACCTGACTCAAGTTTCCACTGGCAAAAAGCCTCAGCCAGCTAGGGCTTAGTCTTATGTGGAGGAGGAATAAAGGGGGGAAATGTTCAGATCAAGTAAAGTTTTATTTATTAACGGTATTTTCTCAGCTTTGGGGTTCTTGCTCCAAGATTCCAAAAATGCCCCCCTTTTTTTCATCAAAATGCCTCAAAAAAGTCAGTAAAAATGTTTGATTTCTGAAATTGTCCAAAGGACGTCATCCCATCTTCCCAACAAACTTCAAGCAACCTTTCCCACCATTTGAAAGTACATGCGTGTGGTAGGAGGGGAATTCTCACAAAGGAAAAGGAAAAATCACTCATCAAAATGAAGAGTGAGATTCATTCCTGTGCTCTTCCCTACCTCTTGCTGAGTAACTACAAGAGGGTGCAGGGAACTTCTCTCAGCAGTGTCTACTGGCACGTGCCAGTTCTCCTATCCCAGCACGGGATAGACACTTTGCTCCCCCAGGGTCTCCAAAGGCACTAACATGAGTGAAAAAGGATTTTTCTCTCCTTTTTATGCTATGCCTTCTCAGATTGATTTGGAACCTGGTGAAGGTTCCTATATGCTGACAGGGCAGGAGCAAAGCAGTAAATGATACCTAAAACACAGTTCCTCTCTTCAGACACTGAAGCATCCTTAACTCACAGGGGGTTGTGTTTCTCTAGAGCTGTTAGTGGCCCTTTAAGTAACCTAATATGCTCTCATTCCAGGTAAGGTGGTTACTTTAAAACAAAAGGCTTTGTCAGATATAATCCTACCAGTTTAAAATAGAGACAAGTTCAGCAAGTTCTATATTTTGCTTCTTTAATCCATTTCCTTATTATTGGTACTTACAGGAAGGCTCTAAACTTTTAAACTTTCAGGTCATACAAATTTAAACGTCACAAATGCTCTGCTCAGACGACCCCTGACTGAGGTGTCAAAAACAAATAAAAATGCTTTCAAAATAACACATTATTTCAAAGTTAAAATCTTACAAGTAGTTAAGAACTTGAGGTCTACTTATAGAAGGTAAAGGCTTTTTTTAGACCTATATCATCAGGGACCCAAGAGATTTTTTATATATATACTGATAAATTTACTCAGCATATTTTCCAAAAGACATATCTTTTTACAGTTACTCTTTTATAGTTATGTTTGTCCTCAGTTTTTCAATTAATTTTTTTTTCAGATCTTACTAAGTTTATGAAACTTGGAATATGTGAACATTGGCAGGCAGTTAGATCGAATACACAAACACACTCACACACCAACGTAAGTTCTCACAATTAGGCTTTAAACAATAGCTTAGAAAGTTTGCATAAATCTGTTTTGATCCTTTGAATGAACATATTTGCAAAAACTACTGTGCTCAGATCCTTAGAAGATACTCAAAGAACAAACACAGTGTGGTTTTTTTTTTAGTTATCAGAGTCATAAACAAATGGAAAAATCTAATAAGGGATCAAGAGGATTTTTAATATGAAGCCCCTAAGTAAAAATTAGATGGTCTTTGAAAAGATATTTTCCAGCCAAACTGTCTTCAAGGCTGAAGATTTGCTCATCTCTTTGTCACATTTAGTTTTCTTTAATCAGCTCCTAAGGAAGCTACTTTTACTGTGTTCCTATGTTGTGATCAAGTTAAAAGAGGTAAGTCAAAACACATCAAAGATACTGATAGATAAGTACTCACAACATCTCATTTTGAACATCTCTTTTCCTTAAACAAAACTGATTCAGCTCCTGTGTGGTAAATAGAGCTCCATTCCACATAAACTGCTGCTCCAGAAAGAGTTTTTTCAAGGTGCCTCTATGGTATTTGAAGTCCTATCTGCCCTACCTAGACATCAGTGAATCAGTGAATCTCATCTCTTCCATGGTCTTTTTAACAAATATTTCCTTTCATACCCTCCTTTGTGGCTGTCATCTCCTGTTTTTTTTTTTCTTTTTACACACTGAAATACACTAAGCAGCCAGCATCCTTGTTGTATTTAACACAGGACTGGCTTCTGGGAAGTCTTAGGCATACAGAAGTTGTGAGTGCTCACTGCCTTGCAGAATCAGGCCCAAGCTCCAAATGGTACTTTGGGATGAACTGGACTATACAAATTCCACATAATTACATTCTCCTTCTCAGTGAAAAAAGATTAACATGAATGAACCATGCAAGATCTGAGAGACCTGTCAAGTCCCGTCACTTTTTGTGATTGAATGAACAAGGTTAGAAGAAATAACCAACAGATAGAGCAAATATCCTGTAGTGATTAATTTTTTACCAACACATGGATTTCTAACATCAGTTTAATTCTACTTGAAGCACTCGCTCTTTGGGTAAAGACTGATGGGCCAGGGCTTGTTCATCTTGGAGAACAGATGGCTGCAGGGGACATAACAGCAGCCGTAACACCTACGGGGAGTGCAGCAAGGAGACAGAGCTATGCTCATCACGGGGGACTATGGCAGGAACACAAGGGACCATAGCCACACATTGAAGCAGGGGAGGTTCAGACTGGCTAAAAGTGAAAAGAAAATCACTTTGAAGATAATCAAGTCTTGTAGCAGATTGTTCAGGGTCCAGCCCCAGAGGGTTTCAAGACTCAGCTGGACAAGCAGAGAAAGCCGGTTTGAGTTCACTGTTAACTCTCCTTTGGCACAGAGATAGGACAGGAGATTTTCCAGCGACCCTTTCCATCTCAGTGACTCTGTGATTATCTGAACGCAGATATTTCCAGGTTGTGTATGTTACCACAGGCATGTATAAAGGAGTACAGTGTATGAGCCCAGACATATTTAGCTTTATCTGACATCACCGCACCGATCATCACAGGACACAGCGGAAGACCTTGTCCTTTTGCACAGGCAACATTTGGGGTCAGCAGGAGGTTATAGGCACATCCTTTAGGCTTACAATTTTAGATACACAGGTGCAACTGAAAATCCCGAAGTTAAGGACTCAATTTTTACATAATCATTGACAAAGACGCGTGCCTCCAAAAGGGGCACAGAGTACCTGTGTTACACTAAATAGAGTCAATCTTTCTGCAGTCTTCAGAGAGTGACTGCAATAGATTTAGATGTATATATAGATATGTGTACATATATATATATATATATATATAGTGATCTTATTCTTCTCACACAGCTAGTCGTTATACATGGGCACTGCTATTTTCATCAGCAACTAGTGCTGAGATGTAATATGTTCCTGTTTGCTGTTATATTTTCGACCATGGCAGAGATGTAAGATGTTTGCTTTGTATGTCATAGTAATTTGTAGCCTGCATTCTGGCATTCTATAGTAGTTTCTGCCCACTATTAGATTTCTCCTTTTTACGCTGGATGCTCTATGGAGCGTCCCGTTAAGAAATTAACCTTAGGATGAAGAGACTTTTAAAAAGAAAGCCTTGATATGCACAAATAGCTTTAGAAAGTAACCAGTATGTGCATGCGTTTGTTTAACTCCTAATGTAAATACATACATTCTGGAAGGTATTTTAGTCCTCTAAGAAGCTAAGAGCAGCTCTTGAGATCACATGACAAGCAAAACATTTGTTAATCAGAAAAATTACAGCCTATTCATGCTTACTGTTTGATTATTTCCACTCTGACCTCAAAGATCCTATTGTTGATTGAACTAGTTATAGTAACTTCTATTTATTTTTACAACTAGCTATTATGAGCGCAAACTATTCTTATCTCCAAGTGATTGATAGGCACATTAAGAAGCTGTTCAACAGGTTGCTAGGTCTGAAGAAATGCTTAAATCATGATTAGTTATTCCTTATCAGCTACGAGTAGGAGCTAAGCTCAGATAAAAACATGGTGACGAAAATTAAATTTTCAACGTCAAGTGCTCTCACTGTTTTAACTGTTTGCTATTGCTAAGCAGAGGTGCTACAGCTTCCTTTCAGTTTTATGTAAGGAACATTTAGGCTTTCTTAGCAACCTAAGTTGCCATGTTAGTGTGCTTAGGAGGGCTAAAAATCTTGTTCAATGATAACTTTCATCAAGGCCTCTTTGTAGCTTTAGCGAGGGGGAACTATGAGTTATACAAATACTTACATTCATACTATCTTCTTTTAAAAATTTGGAGCAAACAAGTGCATATTTTTAAGTGTGGAGATGCTAGGGTCATTAAAATTCTGACGTGGGGATTTATAGTTTTATTTGTGCTACTCAGAATAATGTTTGTATCAGCTCAGGCCAGCTGTGCAATCTGAGGACAAGAGGAATGGAAGGGCAGCCATTGGAGATGTAGGTCCCCGTTGCTTTAATGGTATGATAAAGTCTGCCTGTATTAATAGTCTTCAAATAACGCACACATTTATGGTATGTGTCTACCTTTATTCTTCAATAACAGTTACTCTAGGTAACATACAGTGAAATTTGATACAATTTCTGAAGCCAGTATATGTTAAGAAGAAGCACATTTTAAATTATCTGCAAATAAAACAAAGTCACTCGTAAGTTATTGCATTTGGAAAAGAGAGCTGGAAAATTCAAAGCCAGCTGTCTCAAAGGAGGACTATTTCAATATATTTGTCAAAATGCTTTTTCTATTCAGTTTCTGCTCCTGAACCGTATTTGTAAATAAAGTCACAAACCGTGAGCTGACATCCATCTTGCAAGGGTTTTTTTTTTTTGATGAAAATTTTGCCAAAGCAGAATATTTCTTTCTCCAGTTTTTAAACTACAGCAACTCCAAACAAACCTCTGACACAATTATGAGGGAGACAAGAGCAGGGATGCAATCGAAAGGCTAGGAACGTTTTTGCTCTCCTCTCCACATCTTATGCAAGGTGAAAGGGCTGAACTTTCACTCCAGTTTGCATTCAGAATACACAAAAGGTGGAAAGGAAAGCAGGCTCTCAGGTGGCTCTGAAGCCATGAGATGCTCTACCAAGCTCTCCAATGTTTTCTATTGTACAAGGAGCAGCAGCCCAGTAACTAACAGTTTTCTGGCCCAGGAGCAAGAGGAGCACTGGCAGTTCTGCCCAGCACACCCTACTGCCAAAATCTCTAATGTGCAAAAGGAGCGAGTGGGTGGCAGAGTCACACTCACAATACCAGCTCTATGCTACCTGAGGGGATTTCCTTCCATTAAGAAAAGCTCTTTTCACCTTGCTTTGCCCTATATCTGAGCAGCATAGAGCGATGAAAAGGAGGCCTCACATACAGCTCTGAAAGGCAGAGCTCTCATGGGTGTGTGGGTTTCACTGGAGGAAGAGGATGAACAGTGATCTTAGGTAAATTAATGGTTTTTGTCCTGTATGGAAGTTCAGTTTGAGTGATCATTACTCACCGAAAGCCAAACATGAAGGGAAAAGCTAAGCCAAACCACCTCTGCCCACCACACAAATGTGGTGTTTTGTTTCATTTTGTACTATTTTATTCTGCATTATTCTAATTTAAATGGAACTTTTCTCAAATCCACCTGTTGTCTCTGCAATTCTTCCTGAAAATGAGGAAGGGTTCAAAGAAACATCAGAGTCGAACACTGAGCTTAACACGCTAACATCCAAGGTCAGGGGAGCCAAGGGCAGTGAGGACTTCACGCTACAGGCACGCAAGCCATTGCCCCATCTTTCTCACTTGTGGGACTCGGAGCACACCAAGCAGGTAAGACAACGAGCACAAACCTTGGCTGAGGAAGGACACTGCTGTAAACTCTCCTCTATTCAGTATCTCACCCACATCTCACACCTCCTTCCAGATTTCCTTGCCATCAGCCTGTGGCAGCCAAGGCGTGAGGGCGCTTGTCATCCCTTATAAACAGAGTAACTAAATATGTATTAGGTCAGGGTAAGAAATAGAAACGGAAACAAAGGAAAGCATAGTGCTACTGATAACAAACGCCACCAAGCATGAGAAAGAAGAAAAGAAAGCTTTCAACAAAGGCCATGCATCAACAAATCTCTAATATAAATCAGTGAAAATTTCAGTAAAGTTTATAATCACCTTCAGTTAACACAGAAGCATAATTTCCACGGTTTTCAGGTGAAAATAGGCAGCAATGTTTTTCAGGAATCCTTCCTGTGAGCTAAACACACTTCACCAAGTCATCAGAGAGACCCTGTGCTGCAAGACTAACACCTACCAGGACTAGCGACCTGTTGGTTTGTGGCTGGCCCTTAAGGCTCATGTGATCTAAGCATTTTTGGTAGGTAGTCCTCCATCTCGGATTCTTCTAACGTCCATATACAAGAAGCTAACAATAACTGACTTTTATCTGCAGTCTACATAAGGCTTCCACTCACATCTCCGGCCTCTTAGCAACATGCCTCAGCCACTCTACCATGCAGACAGTAAAAAATAAATTATGTTAACAAACTTCCAAGTTATCATCTCCTTAGTGTTGTGTATTTATCTTATGCTTCTCCCTGTTTACAAATGTAAAGTCAAACAAATGTGGGACTGCTGGATCAAGGCAATGTTGCATTCTGCACTGTGACCTCAGGTTGCAATTGCTTACAGCATGAGCACAGGGGAAATTCATGCTCTGTGGCACACAATCTCTGCACTCTACATCCCTCCATGAGGCGGAAGGAAAATATTTTGACCCCAGATCGTAATAATTGTTTTTATGCTGTCACTTTGCCCACCTTAGAGACATACTACCTTAAAGGAAGGAGGCTTCATAAGGAAATCACGGATGCAAAATCTGCCTTAAGGAAGTAAGTGGGTGGCAACATGTAATTAATAGAAGAAACCCTCCAGAAACTACTTGCTACAGACTGAACCAGTCTTTGCAGGAGACAGCCGTGACAAAATCCAAACCTTAATCTAATTTTTATGGTATGCACATCTGAAAATAAATAAACAAAAGCGGTCTTAAGAATACCTCTCCCATTCAAGTCTGACTAGAAGCTGAAGCAGCCATGGGACAAAGAGATTGCACATTACGGGTGGTTTGATCTGACAGACTGGGCTGTAAGTCCTGGGTCTTCTTTGCGGTATCAGCCAGGGGACTAAGAAAGATTTTTCCTTCTCAGATTTAGGTTAATTTGGATGTGGTACATGACCTGAGTTGTTTCGTGGTGTTTTGAACACATCAGTTTAGACTTCAGACTTCAACAGCTCCATCAACACTCACCCATCAAGAAGTCAAGGAACCAACATGGGAATATGAAGTGTAAATCTCTAAAAACAACAAACCGAGGGAGAGAGGCATTTGGAAAGGGAGGAAAATATAAAACCGGCAATAATAACACTCTGTGAAGCCAAAGAGATAGCAATTAACCCTCTGCATACCTCACCAGACATTTGGTAGGTCAGTGAAACTCTTCTATATCCGGAGTCCACCTTCACACTGTGACTCACATCCTGACTTTAGGAAGAGGCAAAATGCAGGTGCCCCAGTCACCCGCTAGCTGGTCTTGGTGAGTAACCACAGACAGGGATCATAGTTACCCCCTAAAAGATAGAGTTGAAGGGTTGAAGAGCAGACCCCAGCAATCTTCCTGAACGTGCAGCTGGTGATACTGGGAGCTCTGCCCTCAAGCTATCCCTCTGAAGCCACAACCAGAAGGTGAGATCAACATTTAAAGAACACACTCATTCAAATATATCCTAGCGATTCGATAAGCCGAGCGCTTTCCAGAAGCACCCTGCCCCACAGAGTGGGAATATACGCTCAAAGGCAAAGCATTTGTGTCCTGACTAACAAAAATACACCGCACCAGATGGTCCTGTCCTTGAGCGTAGGCTGCAGCTAGCTAGTAACACAGGCTCTTGGGGCAATGTTGCCGCAGACCAAGTGGGCAGCTCAGAAATCAGCACATCAGGAACAGCGGCATGGTGGTCACGGCACTTGGGTCTGCTCCTTCTGTGGGGCACAGAGTGAGGCTGGTGGCTACGCAGTGAGGGGCCAGAGAGAGGCACAGGAGGTGGCTTGTTCTCAGGCCTTTTCCTAGCAGCATCAAAAAAAAAAATTAAAGCGAAGCACTGTGCAAGCCCCACAAAGTCCTGGCCTCGTGAGATCTCCAGGCAGCGCCTTATCCACCCTGCTCTTCGCTTTCTATCTCTTTCTTCCACCCTTTAGAGCCCACTGAGAGCGCACGTGCAGACATTTCCCAGCTGAGGTAGGATTGCTCTCAGCTGCTTATATTTTAACAAACTTTAACAATTTGGTCTGAAATTTTACAGGTGTCTTTCTCTAGCTGTGGGGGGAGGGCGTCCTGCTACTTCTGATAATATTTTTGGCCATTTTGGAATGTTAAGTATTTCTTGAGCTCTGCTTATAAACAATCTCCTGTTCCCATGCTTTCTAGGGAGTTCTCAGAATTCTAGAAATAAGGGCAAACCTAGTTCCCTAACCCTGTGAAAATTTACCAAATTTGGGAAAAAGGAAGGGAAGGGAGGGAAAGAAAAGGGAAGGGGAGAAAAGAGAAAAGAAAATCTGAGGCCTGCACCTGCTCCAAGACGTGTCTGGCTGTAGCAGTGAAACCCCTGCAAAGTCACTAACATCTGGACTTCTCACAAGTCCCCTTGTGTGTCTGGGTTTCACATGCATGGTCCCCAGCAGAGCACGCAGGCCCGAGCTGATCTCTGCTTCTAGACCACCTGTGCAGGGAATCCCGTCTCACTGAGGATGTAAAACAAAGTCCTTGGCCCACATGTAGGTCAGCACTATGTCAAGGCCTCTGGCACAGGACCTCCTATGACCTGGCTGCAGGATCCCTTTCAGATTAGAGGTGGGAGCCTGGCCGCCATAGACCCAAGCACTAACTGTCCCCACAGACCAAATGAGCTAAGGAAAAGAAGATTTTCTTCATGATTTAAGGGCTGGTCTAGACTGGAAAGGAGTACAAAAAACAAGGGAAAGAAACAGATCTCTCCAGTGTCCAAAGTGCCAGACCGAAGGCAGCAGGAGGAGGGTTCAGAGATGTGATTCAAATGTAGAGATGATAAAGGTCAGATTAGAAGGCCAGAATGGGATCCAACGGGAAGAGAAGTTTTATGAGATGGACCCAAGACAGGCAACAGAAACCTAGGCTGCCTGGGTGTGGAGATGGGGAGTGATGACTGAGGTATGGAAAACTGGAATGGGAACTGGGACTAGGGAGCCAGCAAGCAGGGAAACAGCGGTTATGTCTGTACTTACTTGCTCTACAGCATAGCTTGGGGCCCTTTTTTCCTGGTCATCTCAGCTGCGGGGCCTGTTGTAACATGCTGTAGCTTCCATCCAACACACATGGCCAGCATGGAGCCAAGGTATGACTAAAGATACATCCAGACATGGAAACTGGGAAGTACACGTGCGTCCAACGGTGTAAACACAGGCAGTCCAGATAAAGAGCTTGAGAAAGAAGTAGTTGGCAACCAAATGGCCTAAGGAGAATTAGTAACCAGTAGGACTTTGCTGATGGGAACAAAACTGACGCACAGTTTAGGAATAAAGGAAAACTGGAGAGTCTAAGAAATGACAGTGAGATAGAGGGCTTTCAAATCAAAATCACAGGTTAGGGAAAGGAGGGACGAACTCGACATGCAGTAGCCAAACAGAAAGACTATGGACTAGGCATTGGGGCAGATTGGGACCTGAGGACAAGAGAATGCAACTATGCAACCTCTCTTAGTGAGATAGTCCTGGGAGAGGGCTGGGACGGGTTGTACAAGGAAACAGATGTCAAGAGACAGATGAGAAGCTGGATGCAATCGGCATCTAGTCTTTACAACTCTTAACTGCTTGTTTAATCCTTGCCGTGGTTGTGACACACAATCAGATGTTAGGATATACCACAAAAATATATTCAATGTGCATTATTGTCTGCTTAGGTGTGGTGCTTGCTAGGAGCGCTTTCTCGGAGAGGTGAGAACAGCAGTCCAGAATCATACATACTTTTTCACCCAGTTTAAATATATTTATGATTACTTGCATTGAGAAGTCTGTCTTATTTCTAGATCTAACCTGAAATACCTAATAAGGAGTCTCTCACTTACTAGTTATGTACCAAAAGCACAGGTCAAGGCTTTATGGTTTTCTCTGTTCTTTTGAAGCTGGTCTATGACACTCTTCTTAGATGTTTTCATGCTGTTTACTTTATTCTTAAAAACACAGCTCTCTCCTACAGTACTTCAGGTCTCAGTCTGCTGGACACTTAGAACAAAATCCTAATCTTGGTAAGAGCATCTTTTTACATTGATAATAGAAGCTGGAAATAGACATTCTCAGAAATGTTATACTGAAAACCTGCCACTCCTTTTTGTGGTATCACATCCTTATACATAGCAGTCACACTCCATATTTTGTTTCAAACGGGATTTTCGATAAAATTGCCATGTAAATAATCTAGCCCTGGACTTTATTCCAGTGCATTTTTTTCTCCAGGTGCTTTATCTGCTTTCATGAGTCTTGCTCAGGCTGATTCTCAGTTTGCAGTTCATATATTTGTAACTGAAAAAAATAAAAAGTTTCCCAGCAAGATGCTTGCCAGGCCCTTTTTAGCAGTGGCAATAAGTAGTTTATGATCAGTTTCAACTAGCAAAGATTCCAATAAAGTTTTTTTACACCCTGTGGCCTGAGACTAAAATCTTCCTTCTCTATTTGAGTGCTGTGACATTTCATTTCTATAAGTACCCATGACACATGATCCACCAAGTTGCCTCTTGGCTGGGCTCCAACCAGCCAGGACAGTTTTGCTGTGGCTTATTAGCTGTTGGTGAAACAATTTAATCCTGAGTTTTTCTTATCTGAGGGGATTGGGGACGTGCTGTGGTACAAAGAAGCGAAGGGAGTGCAATGGAGGAATGGAGGAGGAAGGGACTGAGTCTCTTTCTCACTGTCCTGGAAAAGTAAAGGATACCAGGGTGGAGCGAGACACCTCCAGTAGGACAGACATCCTACCATGCACTCAGGTGCTCTGGGCTTAGCGCTGCTGACCACAACGCGTGCGGGGAGATGAAAGGAAGGAGAAGAAGGCCTGCCATGAATGATCGGTATAATCTGGAGTTAGAACTGGGAGATAACGAGACAGGATGAGGTGGTGGGTTTCCAAGGGGCTGTGGAGGTAAGGAGAGGTCTAGATCAGGTCTACACTGACAGCTCTTGGTCAAAGGCCAGGAGAACTGCAGTTCTTGGGTAGTTCCGTGTGGAGGACAGAATGTCACAGAGAGAGTCTGTTTTTTAGTTAGGGAAACAGATTTACACTTCCACAGTGCTTTTTTCTTCTCTCTCTCTCTTTTTTTTTTTTTTTTGCTTTCAAAGATGGCAAGTTTATCTCCAAGTTTAATCATGCTACTTGAAGAAGTTTGAGCCAGTCTTGTCACAGACATATCTGCAGACAACTTAGTTTTGTACTTGAGATCAAGACACCTATGGGACAGGACCTCATACATCCATCAGATTTTCAAACTTTTATTCAGATTTGCACCCATTTCTAGTTTACTTTTCTTCCACACACCGGAACAGTTACTGGCTTCTGAATTAGTTAGCTGAAGCAAGCCCAGTTTTCCTGTCATAAAAATCTTCCTTTCCAAAGAGTCTTGTACACTACCTTGTCCTGTCTGAGCAAGGGATGCCACAGAGGTGATGACTTCAATGGAGGTCTAATCTAAAAGGTCTCATGAACCTCTCGGTCCCTGGGAAGGTAACCTATCAGCAAGCCTGTTGTGCAAAAGCTGGCTACCACTGTCTTTATTAGGGATTAGGCACCTGACGTCCACTAAATCTCAACTTTAAATCTGAATCTAGATCTATGAAGTTACATACACAGAGCTCAAAGGATTAGTATTTGCCTCTAGTCTCAGCATATTGTGTCTTTGAATCAAGTTGCTTCTCAGTGCTCTTATTTCCTCGGCTATAATATTCCATATGCTATTTAACTGACTTTGGAACATGCAGATAACCATTTTACGGAGGGCCTGAGTTTATTTCTGTTAAAATATTATTGTTACGTTCTCTGAAAACAGTAAGCATCTCAGTCTCATGCAAATGTTAGTAAAATGATTCTGATTATTTACAAATACAGCTGTAGGCAAGTATATTCACTGAGAAGCAGTAATTATTTGCCTGCTAAGATGCAAGGCAAACAGACTTGGATGCCAAAGGTCTGTGCAGCAGTTTCTCCTTGAAATAGTGCATTGCAAGCACTTCTTGGGAAAGAGACAGGCAGTGAAATTTCAGAAATCACTGGAAGAGAAAATGGGAAGCCACAGGAAGACATGTCTTTTGGGGAAGAGTTTAGAAGGAGTCAACCAGCAGATAAAAGAGGGAGGACAAAGGATGAGAAGAATACACAGATGTAGTCAGGGAAAGACAGTTTTTCACAGTGTCTTTCCCTACAATTTTGTATGTGTCCCTTCTCTGGAATATTTTTATTTCCATGTTTGTCCAGCAACTGGGCAATGGTGCTGCTTGAGGGTGCCCCTAGGTGACATATCATCTTGAATTCCTCAACCTTTTTAGGTGTTAGTCAATTAAAAGCTACCACGATGGCCACATTCAGATATTAGAAAAATGCTCTCATTCCTACAAGAACCCTTTTTTTATTTTTCTTTTAGCTCTCACCTGTCCAATGGTTTATAGATTGCCAAGGACATGAGCAATCAAATATTAACATCTAATCTGTCATACCACCAATGAAAACTATAATCTGGCCCATGACCTCACGTGAGTATCAGGTTGTCAACTAAAGAAAAGAATCAAATCTTCCTATAATAAATACTCCAGACTGTGACAGGTAAAATTCAGGTCATACGTCTCCTTTGAAGTTTTAATGGCCACTCCAATTTTATGATAAAGCCACTCACCTTATGTTTGTAGTAATTTTGCAAAGCCCGAAGCGGCTCTAGTCATCTTTGGCGCACAGCTCCCAAGGACAAAGCTCTCATAAAACTACAGGCTTCAAAGGGATTAGACCTCTTCTTTTGTCTCTCTCTCTCTCTTTTTTTTTTTTTTTAAAGAATATTTCCTCACATTTTCCCCCCATTTTCTCTACAGCTCATGGAAAAGACTCCTAGTTTAGTTCCCCATCTAGACTTCTTCCTCAAACTCTGTCATTCACTAAAATAAAATAGAGTAAAATAAATAGAGTAAAAGAAAAGAAATAAAACAAAATGCATTTTCCTTTTTCTTAATAGTAAGACAATTTTCTGGGTCATTTCTGCTTTTTGTCTTTATTCTATTGTCAATGCAGAGTCATTTGAAGCAAATCAATAGAGCCTGTGTACTTGCATATTTCTCAGTCTCTAAGAAGGACCACATGCAGCAGGACTGCTCCCCTGAATGTCATTTTTCTGTTTGTTTGTTTCCCTCCTTTTAAAGTCGAGGGGAAGCTGAGCTGAATCTGCCAAAGTCTGAACTCCAAAGCTCCGTCCATACTGGTAAATTGAAGAATGCCGGGGAGTGTTCCCAGGCACTGGCAGGCAATTGTCTATAGTGTTTAATTGTTAGCACAGTGCCTGGCACAGCGGCGGCTCTGCCAACTCTCCCAAACAATTCCCAAACATGGTCCAGAAGCTGGCATGCACCAGGGACGCTCTCAATAGGCCGTGTGCATGCTGGGCACGGAGGGCTGGAGACACGGATCGTAGGGATGCCTCCCTTTCCCTCGCCACCAGCCCCAGCGCCAGAGAACCGTTCCGGTCATGCCTAATTGACCACTACAGACACAGCTTTGGCTTTTCAAAGTTAATGCTTATGCAACTGTGCCATTGCGAGGAGGAGGAGGATGACTACATGACTCCCTGGCAGATATGCATGCATTTGCTTGCAGACTCATTTTATGCATGGCTTTGGCTCCAAGATTAGTTTGTTTCCATTAAGTGCTAAGGGTGCATTTTCAAATGTTTATGCTCGATACCAAGGACAAGGCACTCTCGGAAAATAGCACTTGTCCCCCCAAAAAAACGCAAATCTGAGAACCTTTAAGACCTCCAAAATCTGAGAAGCAGCAGGTATGAGTTTTGTGCAGTTACAACGAGCTCTGGAAAATGACTTAAACCGGGCGTCCATCCAGGCATGGACCAAACCATGCAAAACCACGGTTACACAAATAGCATAAAGCAAATTCAGTTTTTATCAGCACACACTGCAGCCCCAGCTGTTTCACCAGGTATGCTAAGGTGCACCAGCCCGTGCATGTCATGGTAGTGGTGACAGGCAATATTTGCAGGACGGAAACAAGTTGAAGGCTGGTGACAGGGTCATCACCCTTGTAACTCCATGAGCTTCAGCAAGCGCCCTGAGCTCTGTTGCTCCCTAGCACAGACCAAGCGAGTGGCGCTGAGAAGAAATGGCACGAGGTGCCTCCAAGGGACCATCACAAAACAGCAGTACCCATCCCAGACCAATAGAGGAACATCTATCTGCTACGATATGCAAGCTGAGTAACATAAATAAAATAATCTTATAAAGAAGAAAAAAGAGGAATATGTGGGTCCCCTGAGCTTAATTTTTCTGCAGATGGTACATGCCAGAAATAGCTGATACTCAGAACTCTGTCTTTTCAGGGTATGCTTCTTTAAGGTTACTGAAAAGTTCCTTTATTCAAGAAATTAGCTTAAATGTCCTAAGGCACAGTATGTACTCTGAAAATACTCACATTTCACTTGATTGCTGTTGTTAATGTTTCAGAAATGAAGTAAGTTTTCCCCTGGGGACATTTAGCCTGGCTTACCCATTTGTCTAAGAGCCTTCAAAGAAGGAAGGATTCTTAGTTCTAGTTTGATAACAGCAGAAAAACTAAATGTGGTCTTAAGAAAACAACGATTTATTAATTTTGGGGATGGGTGGAGGGGGAAGCCACAGGTAAATTCAGCAATAGCATGCAAATATTTGTATAAGATGACTGCCACTATTTCATTGTTTAGCTGAGAACTGTGAGGACAAAAAACATGCCAAACTGATTTCAAGTTCAAGCACATTGCACTTTATACATTACCCTTGCCTTTTCCTACTAGCTCTTTGTGAGCTGGAGCGTTCCTTTAAGGGATCCATTAGAGGTGGGCTGAGGAGGAAGTTTTGGACTATGTTAAGGGCAAATACTTAAATCTTGCAAGAATTCTGGCATCTTCCACAGTGGAAATATCAGATTTTGCTCTTGAGAGACTGCTGTATTTGAACAAAACCAGAAAATAAGCCTCTTCTTAAAGATCAAATCTGGACAGGAGACACTATGGATTAAAAGATGGAAATGCAGAAATTAGTTGTAAAGGGTCCCCAAGAGCGATATGCTCAGACTTCACATCTTCCTTTGTGTCATGCTTAAACACAGCAGCTCTCCAAATTAAACCAGATTTCACCAAGTCACCGCAGTCAGCTGCGGAAGGCCCTGATGGGGACAAGGTGCCCAGAGTCACCCATCAATTCCCACCAGACCTCCTGGCTGGCCAGACCTCCTGGCTGGCTCTGGTGGCAGCACCGTCCGCAGAAACAGATTTCTCAAGTCTCCCCCGACACGTGAGCAAGCAGAGTGGCCAACGGCCCGTCCTCACCAGAAACTTCTGACCCCCTTGCAGAAGGAGTTAACACCTGGGTGCGGGGAGCGGAAAATGTAACCATATGGCCCAGAAAACCTTTGTGCTGCTAATGTTTAACCCTACAGGTTAAGCTCTATATGCTGATAAATTTGTGAGTTTAAAATTCCTTAAGGCCCCAAAGCTGTGCTTCCCTCGCTATGCGGCTGAATCTCAGTCTTCAGGCTGGTAAAGACCCAGCTTACACGGTATGCGCTCAGGACCCAGAAATTAGGTGGTCCCTGCATCAGGACCCGGAAATTAGGTACTCCCTTGCCTTAATACTCTGAGGGTCTTACTGGCATAAGCACTGTTCCTTCGGCGTGTGTGTAGCATTAGCCTCCCCCAGATGCCACTGCTTTCCTTTGCCAAGCCACCGCTTGGAAGCAGGGCTGGCGGTGGTGGCCCTCCTCTGCGCAAGGATCGATGAAGTAAAACGTGGAGAACGTGTGAAGGGGAACACGGCGCCCGCTGCTGCAGCCTGGTCACACTACGAGCCGCCATCTCCACCTCCCCAGGCGAAGGGCCAGGTTGTGGGCTCTTCAAAGGGGCAGCGAGGAGGCCCCGGGGTTGCTTTCCCCCCTCTCGAAGCGAGGCCAGTGATCAGTGGAGAGCACAGGATTCGTGGGACTGGGACGAGAGAGGCGAGGAGAACACAGCTCTGCAACCTCGCTGCTAGGATACTGACCTGCAGACTGGGATTCGGGTCCCTCTGTCCTTTTTTTGGTCTAGTGATCCTCCCCATTGGGTTGGAAATAATGACAAACCACAATAACAATAGCCAGCTAAACCAAACAAGTATAAACAGAAACAACAACTGAGGCTGGGAAGGGAAATGGCCTTTGGGGATATTATTTAGAAGAGACTTCAGACTTTGATTTCCCAGGCAAAAAAGATGGCAAATCAGCCACTGACTCCTCAGTTCTTGAGAAAGAGGCAAAACACATTTTCCTAAAGCTTCCTATAGCTGAAACCGTTGAACTAGCGCTACTATAGGAAAACAGAGTGAGGCATGAGAACGGGAAGGTCAGCACAAAGAGCAGTGCTCAAAACCCCATGACTGCACGCCAAGCAGCTGAACATTTTTGAGCTGTTGCCTCAGAAGAATCCCCCTTGGCATCACATGCCTTTGCTCAGTCCCATGGCAAAGGAAAGGCTCTCATCCTTTTTCCGAGATCTGCGGTGGGAAGGAGAGCACGGTGCAAACGCCATTGTGCACACAGCGGTAGCATGCCCTATATATTGACACAAGCACCGCACATACAGAGAAAAAGGAAGTTTGCCCCCATTATACAGCACAATGCAGGGAGCCTGGCAGAGAGCAAGCAAGCAGCGCTGCTGTTCTTCATGCCAGAAAGGGAACAAGCATTAAGGAGGTTTCTTTCCAGGTTCATGCGACACCGTGTTGCTCTTCCATGAGCTTTCACAGTCCTAGTCATAAAAAAAAAGACACACAAGTGAAAATAGAAATGGAGAGACATTTGGTGGAAACACCACAGGACTGTTGTAATTCCATGTTGTTTATCTCAGGCCCCTGGTGAATGCCCTCCTTCGTGCTCCATCCCCTCCTCTGCACTTTGGTGACAGCAGTGACCCCCTATAGCTAGCGCCGCACCATGGTGCAGGTCGTGGAAGGGTGCCTCACGCTGATGGGCAGCAGGAACTCCTCGGAAACAATTTCACCATTACATTTTTCTCCAGTACACATAGCAGGGAAAGAAAGCTTAAAATTTCCCCAATGGTTTGGAAAATTGTGGAGGGAACATAGGACCATTCATTCTTTTCTTCCCTCCTCCACTCCTCCACTAACCTGAGGAACTGACTGTGATAAAGCGTTCTCCAAAGCAGTGATTAAGGGCTTAGACATGAACTGAATATTCAAATGGTCAAACACACATTCCAGATATATTTCCGTATATACTAATATATAAAAACTAGTTATTTAGAAAACACAATAACAAGATCAGAAAATCTTTGAGAATTCTATTCCCATGGACAGGACACTGTAGATTTTCATGCTTAGTCTTCAATAAGCCTCTCTGGTGCTCCAGCTCAAAACCCATCTCCCAAACAATAAACACTTGAGGTGATGCTAGGAACACAGCAGATGACAACAACAAACTAATGGATAGTGGTGATGAAGAAGGGAGATAAGCAAACACAAAGTATGCAAATCTCTTTATTAAAAGCATCCCCATTGGGCTGCCGCTTCTGCTACTTACAGTGGCCAAAAAAATCCCTCGGTCTTAGCACACTCAAAGTGCCAGGATACATTATTCAGCATATGAGTAATTCACCACATTCTTTTGGGTAACAATCAGTCCTTAAGCTGGACTCTGTTTTATGAAGGTCAACAGCAGAATTCCATTATTGCAGTTACATGGCACGTTGGAGCGTCGCGGCACCTTACAGAACAGATTAAACCAAGGATCCTTGCAAGAATCCCTAATAAAGGCCCCAAGGTCCCCATGTGGGCATGGGGGCAATTATGGAGGAGCTGGCCTCAAGCTCATGTAAAAACCACAGGAAGAATCATGGCGCCCAGGAAGGAGGACAACAGCGTGTTCACGCGGTCCCTGGAAAAGCCAGTTCATCAACTGGATTTTCCCTCTTCATGTGGAATGATAATTTGAGCACCAAATGAAAATTTGAGCGCAGAATTTGCCTCAATATCCTGGGGAATTTTGCATTAAGATTGCTTTAGATGAACTGTGTGCCGACTATGGTGACACTACTTTTTCTTGCAAATTTTAAGATATTTAAGCCATGATGTTGGACTCTCGCATTAATACCAGTTATTGCAGTTGCCAGTAAAGAAAGCTTCTCTACCTTCAGTTTTATAAGGTACACAGGTCCACTGTGTATGTTTGTTTATATTAGGTTACATGTTGCTGAAATAGATGGGTCTAATTATGGCCTTTCATTCAGGATTCAAATGAAGGTGCCATTAAGGGGGTTTACGCAACCAAGTAGCTGAGCAACCGAAAGATCTGAAACAAGTATGAGGCAATGCAGGAGGCCAAGCTGTACAATCAAGGGCTTCTCACGGTCTGAAAACATGAGAAATTCAGAAACTAGAACTGACTTCATCTATGAACTTGAGACAAAACACAGAGTGAGAAAAGATTTACTCTAAAAGAAGTTGCTACCAGAAGTAGCAGCTAAAACCACCTTCAGACTGAGTGAGAGAGGCCTGCCCGCTGCGTTCCGTGATGCGTCGCTGCTCTATCCCGCATTCAGGAAAATAAGCCCTGGTAACTCTCGTACAGCAGCAGCACAGAAATGGTTACTGATTTCATCGCCAGTTTTCCCTGCTAACAGAAACACTCCAAGGGAACGCCACACTTTTTCTAATTGCTGGATCTAAAAGGGGGCAAATGCTACAGTAATGCTTTTAGGAATGACTGTTTCATCTTCTCCAAAACACCTCTCCTATTTGCGGTTGTACACAGTTATGTCAGATGGAGGCAGTTTCTTGGTAATTAACTAGGACTCTTGCTGGATTTATTAACACTGTCTTAGGTATTTTCTAAAAGGAGTGAGTAGGTGATGTGTGGAACCAGTTTTATGTGGTACATAACTATAAGGGAATAACTAAGTCAGAAAAATCAACTGAGGAGAAACTGATTATGGCAAAGGAACTGAAAATTTTAAGAACTGATTAAGGAGTCAGAATTTGAATTTTTTAGAGAAAATTTTGAACGAATTGGCAGTTGATTTTTTAAAACTTAGTAAGTTGAAATAGCAAATGAAATTTAAAATGAAATGTTTATTGGTTGTAATTTGATTTAAAAAAAACCCCACCCTCTGTGTGCTTGTTCAAGCTTTAAACTTGAAGTTTGAAGGAAAGATCAAGGACACAAATGTAAGCCCAGATCTAAGAGGACACATTACCTTTAAACTGCACTGCACTTCTCTCTTCAGAGGGATGAATGCTCAAAGGGAGATGATAATGTGGAAAGCTCCGTGCTCTGCTTCTACAGGAGATTTTCGGTTTTACCAGAAATGGCAGAGAAACGTTTTGGGGCTGGAGAATATTCTGTTGGCCACCACATGGTTGGCTGCAACAGCTTTTATCCACTTTGCAGGCCAGGATCTGTGTGCTTCTTGTTGTGCACCCAGCAAGCACCTTTCATTTACTACTGCACTACTGGGATGTACTATTGCTTCCAGACTTACCACGTACTTCTTTTAATGTTTTGATGGCAGAAAAGCACCATAAAGTAATACTCATCACTCCGCACTCATTATTTTCATCAGGGCAGGAAGCAAAAGTGCTAGGTGCTTTCCAAAGAGACACTCCCTGCCATGGAGAGCACACAGTCTTAGCCTAATATTGCAGTCACTTCAAGCTCATAATGCGAAACCAGAGATCATTCACTGTCAGGAGCCACAGAGCGCACGCACACACACATTAGGCACTTTGTTTTATTTTGCAAAAAAAAAATGTCTTTTATATATAAACCATTTCATTCTCTCTCAAAACATTCTACAACTATACAGCTGTTTGCTCCATCATTTGCATAGGAAATACCACAATACAAAAATAAGGTCAGGGGGAGGCAAAAGAAGCAAAACAGCAACCAATTTATGCATGTGTTTCCACGTATAAACATTTGAAGCCTTACAAAATTATTTACATCATTTGTCAACTATTTACATTAAGAGCAACATTTCTAACTATAACAAACAAAACTATAATTTATCAAGTATATGTAAAATTGTCTTAAAAAAAAGAGTCTATTGTATACCACAAATAAATAAAGACAAACAACAGTTTTAACAAAGCTAGGTTTTCCTGCAAGACCCTTTTTTGGTATTTTGATTCTTAATCTACCCTTTGGTTGACAGCTCAGTATTACGGCTTATGAATTCCAGACACTTTCTAGGTTTGTTTGGCTTTATCCTGTAGCCTGGCCAAATCCTACACAGTATAACCTCATCTTTGGACCTTCACTTACTATTTCCAAGTGGAACACTGCGGATCGAAGTCACCACTGGCATAAAAGGACTTCATCGACTTCAGCGGAGTTTCAACTACGGATGTCAGCAGTCAATTTTGCCCTGTATGAGTGCGTGTCAGTCTGAACAGTGGATTAACTAAACTGCACTGTAATTTTAAATAAAATTACTGTATCTTCTACCTTCTAGCAAATTACATGCAATATCCATGTGAAACTGGATCATACTGGTGCTGAACCAGCTTAACATGTCCGTGTATGAAAATTGCATCCTAAATCCTTCTTTTTAAACTGATACTAAGTTTAGCTTATAGTAAGAGGTTTAACATTCTGAATATTGTAACTATCCCCATTATTTAAGCTTCCAACGTTTACTTTACAGCTCATTCTAAATGCCTTGCCCTTTTAAGCAATTTGAAAACAAAATCCTGCTTTGAATATTCAGTGCACACCGTTTGTGTTAACAGGTACAAAATATCTGAATGCTTAGCTCATTTCTCTTCAGAAAAATAATGCTAAGTTGGTACTACTTAGAGAGGTATTTAAATAAATTTGTTTGCAAATGTGCCGTGGTATCAAATGTAAAGAAACTCCTTTTTTCAGATGATTTTTAGAAAACTTTTGTATTAAACCCAAAAAAGCTGATTTGCATATTTACAAAATCTTTGTCATAGCAAACATGCAACATAAAGAACAAAAAGTTTTGTTCTATGGCTGTTTATGAATTTTTCTATGTATTTTATCTCCACAGAACGACTTAACATTAAAAAAAAACAAGTAGTAAATATGTCCAGTAAAAACCCGACGGGTTACAATTCATGGCTTTTCCACTGTTCATTTACCTGCAGCCTCTCATTAACACATTTACTAAACATTGTCACAATAATGATAGTGCTTTGGTCAAAACACTGCAACAGAAAAAATGTGTAATGCTGCAATGTGTCAAGACATAATACTTGTAAAGAGATGAAACCTGCTGACTAAAGCCATACACATCATGAGAGCAAACAAACAAGTGAACACTCTGGTATTGTGATTCAGTGTCTTCCCTTTTTCTGCATAAATATACAAAATATACATTTCCAGTTTCTTTCGAGATTTCGTT
Source organism: Crypturellus tataupa (assembly GCA_034781795.1). Lineage (NCBI taxonomy): Eukaryota > Metazoa > Chordata > Aves > Tinamiformes > Tinamidae > Crypturellus > Crypturellus tataupa. The sequence continues at coordinate 1,936,719 of JAWLRI010000839.1, read as the reverse complement.
TAAATGGATAACCCATCGTCAAAAATTAAACTAGCTTTAGCCGCGAGTCGAGAGTCCATAGGAAATTGCATAGATAGGGAACGGCCTTGGAGCCGAGCGCAGCCTCAGTTCTGGTGCCTCTTCATGTGAAGCGCAAGGTGGTCGGAGCGGGAGAAGCTGCGGTTACACACGGCGCACTGGAAGGGCTTTGCCCCCGTGTGCTTCCGGTAGTGGCGCGTGAGCTCGTCGGAGCGGGCGAACCTCCAGTCACAGCCTTCCCACGTGCATTTGTACGGCTTCTCCCCTGGAACACACACAGTGCATGGAAATAAGGCTCCGGCTGCCACACCTCGCAAGGAAACTCGTGTGACGTGGTACACGTACGGAGGGACAACGATCAAACAACAAAGGACATCCACGAGATTGAAATACAGCCCCCCTCCACATTCATCTCAACATGGAAGGGAGCAGAGAAGAGAGTAGTTGCACAGAACAGTCCAGACTAGCCTTTAACTTACACTTTCAAGAATGGGTAAGTCATGATATATGGAAGTTTTTTTAAGAGTAAGCATTAAATAGGAGGAAAGGCTACTAATAGTAGACTCCTTATAGTGCCTGGATCTGTTTAAGAGCTTCTGACGTGTAAATAAAGTTGCATACTGTGTGACAAACACAACGAGGATAATATTTTCAAAAATGTCAGGGTAATAAAATCTTGTGGCATTCTGGTGTGGGCTAGCTATATATAGAAGAAAGTGTTTTAAAACGCAAAGCCTCTGTTTTCAGAACTGAATATCTAGAATTAGGTGCTTAACTAGCCATATTTTTAGAGGTGCTAAGTGTTTGCTGTTCACCTTGGTCTCTACTGACATAAGGGAAGGGAGGCACTTCTGTAAACCTGCTACTTTAAGGAAGCTCTGAATACAACTTTGAAGTATCCAGGTAGGCTTGAATGCATTGGTACAAGCACCCAAAATATTTGCATTCATCCATTTTAGAACAGTAAATGTGTTATTTTAGATATGTCTATAATTTATAGATTTGTTTGTTGAAATGGAAGCCAGAAAGTCAAGATGACTTCTATGTGAAAACAGAAGTTCACATGTGCACATACACCTGCTCAGGAGCAGGTGTCACCTTAAAAACAAATTTAATGTACATGAATAGGCTTAAATGACCTATTTACTGGCTCTTGGTTGACAAAACTACCTTTAAATTGGTATATCCCATTACTATCTATATGCTGTGTATTAATTTGACCCACTTAGTTAAAAAGAGAAAGCAAATGGACTTTAGCAAAGCACTCAGCAGTGCATTTATCTGCAGCAGATTCAGGCCAAGGCCAAGCTTACTGTAGATTCTCTCCAACGTGTGTTACATGTGCTCCCTCTCCACTTGGTCACAGACCTTTGCCCTCACAGTCTCGAGCCTATGGTGCTCCAGAGTGCTACTTTTCCTTGTTTTTACCATCAGATCAGCAAAGAAAAAAAAAAAAAAAAAGAAACCAGTAGTCTGCAATGAGATTGCTTGTCCTACACTGGCTGCACACACAACACCATTTGAGAACCTTCAGTAAAGTACTTCAGGAACTCTAAATTATTATAAAATTGGTTTTGTCTGTCTCTACTGCTTTCTCTGATCAACTAATTAGTAACTTTCCACGCACGACTAAAAGCAGAACCAGCCCTCTGCGTACAATGGGGAAGTGACTTCACATTGGCAGCACATCCACAACTGAACTGAGATTTCCAAAAGAAAAAACAAACAAGCAGGCAAATAACCACCCCTCTGCATACAGGGTAACCAGGATTTATTGAAATCAGAGTGAATTCTCCAGACCAGAGTTTGTAACAAACTTGTATCATAGTTGAATTTACTCTGTCTGATGATGACTGAAGGTGGATTTATCATATATGACTTTTTTTTATTCCACACAAAACATACTGTAGGTTAAAGACTTCATATTGTACAAAACTTATTTAATATAAGAGAAATCAGTTCAGATAATGTATTTGGTCTTCATGGCAAAATGACATACAAGATATTTATTCAGAAGAAGATCTTTTGTCATCCTTACTGTACTGAAATTTGATCTAGCTATAACGAAGTCTGCAGAAAACTGCAGTGCTGATCCATACATACAGCACTAGAGAAATCTGCTGAAAAGGCTCTATGTTAAAACACATGTACATGTTCCACAAAAGAGCTACTTTTGCAATCAAAACATCTAACTTAAAGCCAGGGTATGCCTTTTTATTCCATATTGGCTTTAAACTCTTTTAATCAAGTACTTTTATCTTGTTTAGAATTAATTTTTAAATCTAAATACAGAGTAGTCTCAACAACATTGATCTACAGAAACTTCCTACCCGTCTTGGAGACCTGTCACTTAAACTGCCATATAACACCCAGTTTTCTGATCCCCTCTTCCTAACTGCCCAGAGACAGCAACTATGTCAGGAGGCTCTGTGTACTCCAAATACTTGTTTAACATTTTTGCAGAATTAGATAGGGAATGAGAGGAATGGTAAAAAGGGCAGACCAATAACACTAACCAAGAGAAAGACCAGGAATGTGTAGAGGGAAACAGAGCCCATGAGATTTATGAGATTTATATCTAAACTTGGTGTCTGGAGATACGGAGTGTTTGTGATTTCACCAGGATTTTCACTATACTACAGTAAAAAAAAAAATCAAAAATTGTCCTGCATAGATAATATCTGATCTTATTCATGTGATAAGCAAACCTGGTGTCCTCCTATTCTAACTTTATTCTGTGAGTGGCAGTCCTGCAGTGATAAAATAAAATATGATAAAATTCAAACTCTGTTGAGTTCAATGGCAAGACCCAACCCCTGTGCACCCAAATTTCCAGAGGCCTATCTGGAAACTGTAGTAGCTTCTCCCACTTTTGCTGTCACCTCCGCTCCTGTCACCACCACAGTTACAAATCGTGAGAGGCACCAGTGCTACCAGAGCTGGCGGGCTCTGCACTGCAACAGTGGATGTGGCTCTTGGTTCTGTCCAACTTGAACAACCCCGAGCTAAACTCAACAGCGCTCAGGAGATGCACGGAGGAGAGCGAGTCAGGGCCTTGCACAGATTGTTTTAACAGTGTTACTTTTATATGTGAGAAATTAAAGCCAAAATGCTGCTTTTAACCCCTGCTTTGGCTAACAGTGAGAACTGGAAAATGTATTTTTAGCGCCAATATAGAGGCCCATATTATTTTGAATAAATCCTAGGGGTAAAATACTGAATATCTATGTTTGTAATGCTAGTTTCCGTTGGAAAGTTCTATTTAAGAACTGAATCAATTTCAAATGTTTTCCTTTTGGGCAAGGAGGGAAGGGGGGCAAGAAAAAAGAAGGTCAAGATTATTTTCATTCGTTTAAAGAAGGCAGAAGAACAACTAGTCAGTAGTATTTTCTCTCTCGCAAACCATACACATGCTTTTTGTCACTTAGCAGAAATAAGAATTTGGTCTAAGTTCCTGTGGCGAGGAAAAAAAAGTCTTGTGTTATATTCTTTTTTTTTTTTTAGAGTGATTCTACCTCTTTGCTACACTGACTTTAAAGCACTGAGAAATCTAGGATTGAGGATTTATTTTAAAAAGAAATACATACAACAAGGGACAGTGAACCCTTTATCCACTATTTTCATTGGCTACACAGTAATGTACGATTTATTTACTTTAATGATTGTGTGAAATACAGTAGCTGTAAAGTTTCCGAAATATTTGGGTTTCCTCCAGCAATTGAGAACTTCTATAGGGTGTTAAACCAAGAACGCCACTGGTCATCCCATGCGAATGTAGTATAGCTCAGCTGCTGGAACATGATCACTGTATCAAACAGATATTTCACTGTAAAAGCAAAAAAACAGCTAACTCCTCCACTTGAGGGGAGCTTCCACGGGATTTGTTAGAATGTCAACACTGTTCAAGTAAAACACCATGGAGGAAGCTGGTACCGATTTCTAGCCAAATAGCACACTCCGACCCTTTCTTCCCAGGCCAGAAATATTATACACAGCACTTCTGGGAAACAGAACTGCTTTCCTTTAAATTATACTTCAACAGGATAGCGATTTCATAAGTTTAATTGGATTTTTGCATAACCTCCTTCCAATATCACTGATTTAAATATTTTGCTGGGCTTACAGATCACAAAATGTATTTTAAGTTCTTGAACTGCTAATATATATGCATTCGCCATTTTTTTTCTTTTAAACATTTGTAGCGGATGAGAAACAGGTTTGCTCTTGAGCACAGAAGTCTCAAGTACTAATGCTGAGTTTGGGATTTCTTTGACAGACAACACGTAGCAAGAGATAAGGGAATTTAACCTGAAACAAGACTATTTTTTGTATAGTTTGTTCATCTGTTAAAGAAATAACAAAGCTGGAAGATTGTCAGGATATCAAAAAGATGCTGGATGTCTGTAAGAGAAGAGCCATGTAACACGCTAAGCTAATTAGTCACTTCAATGGATAAACTTTGGATCCCAAGGCAGATCCCAAGGTTTGGGAGGCATGCTACTACCTCAGAAGAATTATGTGGACCATGTGAGCCAAAGAGTGTTGGTTCTTCTATTTTAATATATATTTGTGGGATTTAATCATTTAAAAATACCTAGATTGTCTAATATTAATTCCCTCCTCTGACAGTCATTGCCATAGTCATCTGGATACGGTACTGAGCCACCAATGTGGTGGCTGATGCTCTTTTTAAAGACACCTTCCGCAACTGTAGTCCTTGTTCAAAAAAAAATGTTGCTATTTAAAGTCATGTTCAGAGAAAAACAGTCATTAAAAACCTCTGGATTAGTGATAAATTTCCCAGTTAATGGGAAAACAAGCTGCCTAACTTCATCAAAGAGCAGTGTGACTTTATTTCTGCAATTCACTACTGGAGTGCATACTTTATACTTAAGTATAAAGCTACAAACAGCGAGGGACTGGTTTTCAAGCCTAAGATATTTAACTGTACTCATGCAGAGATCCAAACAAGGGTATAACCAAATCAGGTTACTGCCAGCATCTGCAGGTTCTCTTGATTTCTATGAGAATTTTGAGTTTAAACCTTCCTTGAAGAAGAAGCACCATTTTCAGACTTCGAAAAGGGAACGTCCAATTACAGCTCCTAAGAGTAGAAATAAGGCTCCTTATCATTCCTTCCATGACTTTACACAGAATTGAAGAATGGTTGAGGTAGGAAGGGAGCTCTAGAGATCACCAAGTCCAGCCCCCCTGCTCAAGCAATATTACTTGTGTTCACTACACACAAATAATCTAAGGCCACACACTTTAAAGAGCATGAAAGAGCTGTCTAAGCATTGGCAACTGGAGTAAAGTACACAGGTCCTTGTTAAATGGAAATAAATGGGAACGTCTAAAGTATTCCAAAGGTCTTCCAGTACAGGTATGATGACTGCAAAGTGACTGAAGAAATGACTAAAAGTTCACCCAAACTCCTACATTTAAAATATAGCATCAGACATGATCAAATAATAGGGAAAAGAGAAAAAAAGGTCAGTATGGTTATAAATGATTTTTTCCTTCTTCTTTTGTTGGAAAGTCTTTTTACCTGAGGAGAAAGAGGTGGGAAAAGAATCCATTCCGAGTTCTGTACGGAAGCATGCATGCCATTTTTGCTCCAGTAACAGAGACAACATGTTTTGGTTGCCATATCATTACATTATCCCTGTCTGGCATCTACCTTCTCAGGAACTAAAAGATGACAAATCTCACAACCCCAGAAAGCCAGTCTCAAAGGAAGTCCAGTTTATCAGTAACGGTAGTCAAAGCCGGAGGCTGGCAATCCAGCTTGGCTTCTGGAGAAAGTTTGAACAAATCAACAAACAAACATTAAACAGTTTGCTTCTGTGGAATTATTTCACTAGTGACAAGTGTTTGGCCTTGAAAATTCAGCTGGTGTGATAGAAAAAAATGAGAAAAAAAAAGAAGTTATTGCACTACAGTAATCTTACTATGGTAGGTGCAGTAAAAGAGATTATTAGAAACATTTATGTTCTCTAAAAGTTTTCAGTGCATTCACTTTTGAATTTTTCACATCTTAAAATCTTAGGTTAAAGTCTTAGGTCCCTGCCATCTTATAATCTCAAAGATTTGGGGAAAAGAATTCTCTGTTGCAGTTTGCCTGAAATAGTTTTCCTCTAGATTATAGCATCACCATTTTAAACTCCAATCCCTCCAGTTTGACAGGAATTGAAAATAGTTGTTTGGGCATATGTCTAACTCATTCAGAAGAAGTTTTTAGCTCCACGGGTTTACCTAATGGTATTAGGCCTCCATTCTGTCATTGACTAACTGTTCTAGTCATTGTTAAAAGTAGTTCATTTTTTCTCCTTTTTTAGGACATAATGTTTTTGTTTAGAGAAAGAATGGAAAACTGAAATTTTTAAATAATGAGCCCCTCAGCTGCTTAAAAGCTGTTAGGTACACTGGAATTCTTATGTTGTCCAAGTTGGATTAAATGGCCAAGAGTGCAGGAAGAGGTCTAAATAAATCAAGTTTATTTTGTGAGGAAATAAATGTAGTCATTGAATATCAAGTCCATCAGTGATATGAATGCATAACACATATTGTGTAAAAGATATAATGAAGTCTTTCCCTATTCTAGTGTTGACTAGAAAGTGACCACTAAGTACAATTTCACAAACAGCATTTTGAGGAATCCTCTAACAGAGCACTGCAATTTGTATACCCAATCACCAATAAACAGTAGTTGATCTTTTTCTGTGTGAACAAGTGTGAACAAGGAAAAAAGAAATTACACTTTAGAAAGCAGAGAGGGCAGTCAAAATGTTAGCAATTGCTCACTTTGTGAGTGAGCAGTAATGCCGAGGCATTATCTTCTCAGAGCTCCTGCCAATACTTCACGCACTCCTACTTCACTAAGTGTTGTCTTACGCAGGTCAAGGATTACAGGGGAATCTTGACTGGCCTATGAAATGGTTTATTTTCTTTCTGGCATAAGATTGTGTCTTAACAGAGGTGGTCTTTCTTCGAGGAGATATGCAAACAAAGAGGAAAGGAATTTTTTTTCCTTTTTAAGTAGATTTATAAGAAATCCCTGCCATCTGGGGTGCATGGCTGTGCCTACAAGCTCTACATTGAAGAACATTTCCTCCTCTATGCCTGTGGTGCAAGAACAGCTCTTTAGCTTTCATACCAATAACGCTGGCTCTTGTACAGTCAGATAAGAGGTGCTCTTAAAATGGAATTTATTAAACATGTACTGCAGACTTCAAGATTTCCATCTACTGTATGAATGCAAAATACAAAAAGCAATACATTAAAGTCTGCTTGAACTAAAAGCAAAGCACTGTACACTTGCCAAAATTAAAGGTTTTAATATGTCCTTAATCTGAGTTGTTAGAGATCACTGAATATAAATAATGTAGTCTGACAGAACAGGAATGCTGCTACCAAGATACTCAGACTAAACTAGGACATTACTTAAATGTTTCTAATCTTTCACCAATGGGAGGTGCAGGTCATCTAACAAACAACAAACTGCAGTCTACTTGCAGGATATTCCGTGGAACTAGCAGAGAGTCAATTGTCCAAGACGAGTTCAGAAATTAATTACAATACGGAACATCTAATCAAATAATGGAAAGTTTTAATCACTGGCAATTGCTGTGAATCTTGGACTATATTAAGTGTATGTAGGGCAGTCTCAAAATGAACTATATTTAAAGCCAGTCTCTTAGGTCAACAGTTTCCTTATCAGGAATCAAATATCCTGGAACTGAAGTTTAATCCTTTCAGGGAGCAATTGACAGAAAAAAAAAGAAAAAAAAAAAAAACAAACAGTTTTTTAAGCTTTCATGCTTAGAGAGACTTTCTAGGCTTTTAATCAAAAAAAGGAAAAATCAGGATATCAGGCTTCTAAGTATCTAAAATCTAACAAGACTACTCCCCACCTGACACCTTCATTACTGTTTTACAAAAACTGAACACCGAACACTGCCATGAAATAATATTTGATTAAAATGTAGGCCTATACAGCTAAGAATTTATCCAAAGAAGCACAACACATTCAAACTTGTTTCATTTGAGCAATGGCTAGAGATAAAGAAGCAAATCAATTAATCCAAAGGTCTGCCATCCTTCATGAAGGGTTTGAAAATGCATTATTTTCCCTCAAACAGCCTTTTGCACCAAAAAATAATGTACTTCCATTTCTCACAAAGGCAACTAATGGATTTAGCAGAATTCATAAATAAAAGATACCAACATACTCTCCAGCAGTCTAGCAACACTGCACTTTAATGCACTTTCACAACACTTTTATTTAACTCTACCCATTTTTCCTTACTCTAGTGTATCCATGATGGCATTTACTGACATCTCCTTAAGGCAGAATCTGTAGAGCTGACTCATTTAACAGGTTAAAGAAATCAAATCTTTAGCAAAACATTAGTTAATGGCTATTTTCATGATCCAAAGAATTTTCCAGGATCATGTTTGCTACATGCACAGAAATCTGCAACCATGAGCAAGGAGAAATCTTCTAGAGGCTTAGTTCACCCTTAGTACAACATGAGCAAAATCCTTAATTCTCTGGGATGATTTAACCAGTATATGTTTGTTTTGTGAGGTGCTTTTTCTTTGGTAGGGGTCCATTCTCACTCCACTTTCCTTCTGAACAACAGGTATATAATAGGAATTCTGAATTCCTAGGCAAGAGTATTTGGAACCACCTGTAATATATATTCATATAAAAATATACATATATCTACACACGCACATATATATGTGCGTATGCTAAAATCTGTTGCACACGACTGGTTCTAATTCTGATTGACCATCATAGTCTAATTCTGGATTTACTGAGACAGAGATCTAAATTAAAATAAAATGTTAACACCTTGAGGAGCTGCATGGGTTGGCAGCTGCCTCCTGCTGTCTTCATGAACATATGAAATAATTAAGGATGGTGGAAGTATTTTGAGTGCATCTCATTTACAGAAATGCCATTTCTCTAGAGCTATCTCGGCTTCCACTTCCCATCACCAAATACTAACTAGATCTATAGATAGAGATGAAATAGTTCTGCAGTTAATGTTAGAAACTATTAATGGCAAACTGACCACGTGATCAGAGAACATGCCTGTACAAAGACTCTGTACACGGAAAACTAATATGCAGCTGGGAAATGTTCTCAGTGTGTGTGTCTCGATGTGTTCTAAACAATGATAGGTTTTCTTCTTAAAACCAAACACAATTCTGAAGTGTGCAGCTGTTCACAGGAAAAAGAAATAACCTGGAGCCAACCACTCTTCTGCAGTTTCCAGGTAGGCTATTCCAGGTGCTTACATATGAAGAATCCACTTTTAACAGTCCAAAATTTTTACGTACAAAGAAGTATAACAGGAGAAGACACTGGACTGCTCTCTCTAGAAGATTACTTGACCTATACATATATGTTCAGATTTCACAAAGGAAGCTAAAGGTGTGTATCACACACAATTTACTGTATTTCACTGACATTTGACATGTTTATCAAGTTGTACACAAAGTAGCCTGCAATGCATGCCTAAAAGCTCTACACATGATATACACTAGCTGCACAATGCACATTATGGAAATGAACTTGTTCTGTAACTAATATGTTACAATATATTAGAAAAAAAATAATCTCTGAAACAAGAAATAAAATAAAAAACTTAAATCTACTTGGAAGGATATTCTGACACTTTAGAATATTGAATATCATTTTACCTGTTTCAAGAATAACTTATCCCACGTGAAGATATCATACTTAAGTGTTTTAAAAGATATTACTGTATTACCAAATGTACTGTATATCTGATGAAGAGCTGAGAGACACGGATATAAAATGCTATGTACCTTGGCAGCAGTAGATTGGTAGTTTGTGGTAAACTTTTAGACGACCAGTTTATTAACAATTCAAATTTCCTTCCTAATTTAAAAACACTAAAGCAATCTCCTAGGAAAGAAAAATGGGTTCCTCCTTCAGGGACTAGGACAGATACAGTAACCTGACTTAAGTGTTTTTTTAGTGAGTACTGAATTCTAAATCAACAGCAAAACCATGAATATGTGAAGCAGGCATAATTCCATTAGTACAAAACCAGCTCAAACGGTCTCATTTGATGTAAGATAAACACCTCAAAAGACATCTAAGAAGACAAATGCAAGGCATTTGCTTTTTGTCTTTTTCTTACTTTTTCATTTAAATGTAACCTATAAAGTCTGCCAAGGTGTTCGTTTTTAAATTTGGAAAAAAACTATAGCCTACATTCCGTCTTTCAAAAATAACATTTCCCTTAAGTTTGTTCTCAAAAAACATCTATTAAACTCAGTCAAAGGCATTCAGAAGAGAAAGACTGCTAAATAAATACTGTACAAAGGCTGAGATTTTCCAATACAAAAGGAAAACCATAAGGTCTGCCTTGACTTTTAATGGCAGACAAACTTTGCTGCAGGCTCTTTTATTTTAAGATGACAGATTGCTGAGAAGGGCGGGGACTGGTTGGGATGAGAGAGAGACTAGAGCCAATTTTAAAAGGTATTGTTAAGAAACTAAGAATAAGGAGAAAACAACTTCAGTGGTCCATGATTACTAAAGAACGGGTTCAGCCAGATAAACAGGTCTGCAATCCCTGAAGGGATTTGAAAGAATATCACACACAGCTTTATTAAAATGGATTACGTGACACTTCAGACTTTGAAGGTACAGGTTTCATAAGATTTCATTTTTTTTTTCTTTAAGGAATCAAAGCTCAACAGTGCTATATGAATTCACAGTTCTGGGGAATAGGGTGCATAAAGTGCAGACTTTATACAGACAAAAACACACAGATTTAGCCCTCAGTATCAAGTCCTTCTCTTTTTAGATCAATAGTAAAATTCCTGTTCACTCCTGACGAAACTAGGCCCCCCAGTGTAACTTCACAGGTTTCCCTGGGATTGTGTCCGCTCACATTGGCGCTCAGTTAATTGATTTACGTGGTAGTAGGTATGTGAGCAATCTTATTGCACTAAGCCACATTTCAGCTGTATGTAAAGATGGAGATTTTAAAGTGCACTGGGAATCTTCAAGTATTAAATGCATATACAGCAGGGTTAAATAATTTGAACTCTGAAATAATGCAAGTAACAGGATATGGACGCACATTCTTGCATGTTAAAGCTTTAGACAGTTTATCCCTTCATTCACCTCCCCAGAAGACCCTTTGTATTAGAGACTTGCTTAAGTTCACTAGATTTTTATCTAAAACAACATTCTTGTTTCCATGAATACATCAGCTTCTCTGACCTCTGCACATTTAGCCATATTTCTAAGGTCTATAGGTAAAAAAGTGAAGTCAACAGTAAACACTATCGATCCTAAGCAATCTATATTAGTGATGGGATACATATTTCTGTGCACGTAAGTAGTAATTTTATAAACCTTACAGACATTTCTATTCAAGATAGAAAGGTACAAACTGATAAAAAAGGTAACAATGTGGATTTCAAACAGTGCCTAACTAATGTTCATTTTTAAAGTTCTTTTTTTTTTTATCATCTCACTTCCTACCCTCATTGTGTAGTAGCAAGCAAGGTATTTTAAACTGATATTTAATTGCTGGCTAAAACACGTAAATGGAAATTGTACTCAGTTCACCTTACAGATTATTTATTAAAGAGTGTTACATACTCTGATGTTATTCGGGTTTACAGCCTCGTGTAAATATTCCATTCCTATTAAGCTAGCTGATAATAAGTGATTAAATATATCACAAAATATTTATAGCAGCATTTTTTCAGTCTATTACTAATGTAAAGTAATAATCTTCATACAGTTGCTTTTATTTTTACTGTCGCAGCAACAGAGATAACTTTCATTTATCAAAACAAAATTTCCATAGTAACACTTAGCTGACAAATTTCTTTCCAATAATCCAATGATCCATTCACAAGTTTCCTTAGAAATGGTGAAACGTATTTTGGCATAGTTCATGTTAAGATTTGTTTTGACAAAACAAATTCAAAACAAAACAAATGTTCTTCTGGTCTAAACTTAAGTTTTAAGTTTTGCATAAGCAAAGCTCTGTCCTGAGTTAGGTCCAATATAGGCCCATGAACCGGGCTGGTTTCTGTGGCTGCAGGCAGAATTTGAACAGGTCACAAAAACAAATGTAACACACTTACTGTTCATTTTCCTATCCTCCATTTTAATATCTTTCACTAAGAAAGATATTAAAGATATCTATCATCAAGAAACTGATTTTTTTTAAATATAAAACAGCTTACTGTAAAAAAGAAAATAATAATTCTAAGGACAAAATAACTGGAGAAAAAAGATCAAGTAATTCTAACAGATCAATATGAAAGCCCCAAACAGCAAATTCTACCTATTTTGATAAATCTTTAAAATGGTAACATGTTTACTATGTTTATTTCAATATTTTCAGGGAATGTTTTTGTTTTCTTTTTTTACTTCAAAGCATTTTAAGATTGAAAAATTCACGAGGTTTGTTCTTAATCATTTTAAATTTTGTATTGCAAAAGCGCCTTAACAGTAAAGCAATTTACTTTCAATGGACTAACCCAGAAAGCTTTAACTGAACCACTAGCCTGAGCCCCCACCACTCCATAATAGACAGGGAGAAGACAGCAAATCAAACACACTTGCTTTTCCAAAAGCTAGGAAAGCTATTTCTGAGCACTGAGAGAATGGGTACATACCAGTGTGAGTTCTCAGGTGCGCTTTTAAGTGAGAAGACTTTGTATAAACTTTTGTGCAGCCTAAAACAAAAGAAAATAAAAAGGAGGGCAAACACATCAGTATTGAGAACAGCAACGCTCCAGATAAACTTCCTCATTCGGTGCTGAGATACTACCTGGAAATATTTAAGTTTGCAACCTTCTAGCAGCATAATCATTTAAAAGTATAATTTAATATACAAAGCTCTAAGGGAGTTGTTGCTTACTTAGGAAAAATATGTTGCTTTACATAGAAAAAAAAAAAACAAACATGGCAGAAATTACCTTATACTGTAGTGCAAACCAACAGCTACTAAAATCCACACACAGTAACACTTGTTACATAAATTGTCCACCCTGCACCTCAAGACTTTATTTTTCAAAATTTCCTAAAAAAAAATATGCACAAGTCATTGCCGTAGTTATTCATGACTGTACATAACTTTTGCATTAGGCATTTGGATGATATACCACCCATGAATCATATTTATTAACAGAGACATCAGCTAAATGCAGCACTTTCTAGAAGTTTCAGAACAGTGTTAACGGCTTTTATCTGGGATCACATATTACTTGAAGGAACAGTTGACAGAATCAGATTTCTCTTCCAGTTCAGTATAAGAAAAAGATAGGCTTTAAGGGAATTTATCCGTAGACAATTTTCAAAGGCAGCTTTAATGGATTTATCTAGGCAGCTGAATTCCCTATTCATAACGGGATAGATACGGCCGTGACCTCATCTGCCAGGAACTGAAATGATTCTTTTAGCATCGACAGACCCAAACTAAGCTGAATCATTTTGTAAAAATTGAGCTGCTGGTCCTTCACTGGTACTAGAAAAGTAAGGGGATAAGGTGGACACTGATTTAAATTAGAGAAGGCTGCATTTTTTCTCCTATGCAGTCTAAGTTTTTTAACAGGTGAATATGAACTTAGCAGTTTAAGAAAGTGAGAAATGACAAGGAGGAATAACTTGATGTATAATATCAAGTACAATATAGGTAAATAAACTGAAAGAACATCTCAAAAATGAGCCATTGAAGAGAAGAAATCTTATTTTAACAGGAAAGGAATTGTTATCTCCAGAAGGACTACAGGAAAATAGAACAATTTATACCTAGTCTATGCTTATTCACACTTTTTCATTACAAGAGCTGAGCCTGCATGCTTTTCTGAAACATCTGCTTACCGGGATAGTCACAGTAGTGGATACGTCTTTTCTCCAAGTCTGGGTTACTTCTTCTGTTGTACCTGACTGGTTGTATGTTTGGGGTAGTTATTGGCAGCGTTGCTGGTATGTTTGGATTGTGAATTGCCAGCTTGGAAGCTATGGTTGCGGCGTATGATGGCGGAGGGGTTAAATTCTGTAGCATCTCTGCTTGTCTGTCTGGACTTCCAGGCTCTGAGCTTGGGGGTGAAGGTGGGAAGTAGGTGGCCTGCTGTTGAAGAAACTGGTTTGGCATAGTGTAGGTGCACGGGGGGATGCCCTGGAACTGTTTCATTGCAGTCTGTGGAAGTGCCGAGGAGAGCGTGTTAAGGCCTGCCATGGTGGAGGGCATGGAGACACTGTTAAGGGAGTCCATTACGGCTGCCTGAGGAGTAGTATTGGGCATATCTAGATCCGGTGAGCTCAAGAGTTGATATAACTGGCCCTGCTGGGGCGCGACAGAAAGGTGAACATCTGGAGTAGGAAGCTCCTGCTTGATAAAAATGTTGTTCACGTCAGGAGTTTGGTGGGAACTGAAGATGCTGGTAAACTCAGGGAGGGCCTGAGTAGGGGCAGGGGTCGGGGCAGTAGTTTCACTCTGGTGGCTGAAGATCGTGACTGGTTCTGTCTTGATGTGGGTCACACACGGTCGCTGCGATTTGTACAGGCCAGTTCTCAGGTGACTAATGTCAGGGAGGAAGACATTCATGTTGATACTGTAAGGCAACCCTTCACTGTCAGTGAAAAACTGGTCTACAACTGAGGCACTGTCTCTTCTGTATTTTTTATGTTCAGGGATGACAGGAACGGGAGGGAGCTGAGGTGCCAGATACTTCTCCATTTCACATCTTGTCTATAAAAACAAAACAGATAATCCACATGATTTGCTATCACCTAACAAACAAGACAGCATGCAAGTCACACGTGAGGCTCTGAATATAACAAACAATATTGTTTAGCCAACTGCTAGTCACCCAGAGAGGAAATTTTAAACAATTCACACTAATGAAAAACTGCCTTTAATAATTGGCATGCTGATCAAAAACATCCAGAAGATAAAACGATGGTGCAAGTTGTTATTGCAGGACAAATACTAGGACGCAGCTAATGTTTTAAGGATACAACACTTCTCGTCTTTTATGTCTAAAGAGAACACTACATATAGAAATGATAGGCTGTGTGACTAATCTGCACATCTTGTACTCTGGAATTCACTGCTCTAACAAGATCACTGCCTGTTTCACACACTGCTCTTTGAAATGCTAACTCCAAAAGCCACATCCTCAGCTGGCTATTTGAATGCTAATACTTCAAACTCTGTTTATATATATACATATATATATGTGTGTGTTTGTGTATATGGGATTTTATACTTCTAGAACTTTTCATGTTTGGAAGAAAGTTATAAATGTGACACCAAAGTGTAAAGTTATGAATAATACAAAATAAAGAGAAGACAGGTTGACTACATTAGTACTTCCTTTGTTTAAAGTGTTTCTGGGACGACACTAACACTTTTAAAATATCTATGCAGCGTATAATTGCCTAATAACGTGCCAAACATGTCCCTATTCATGTCTCAGTCCTAGGAGAGCTCTTTAATTACTGGGAAATCATTCCCTTAGTGTCGTGGTGCTAGAGAATCCGTGGGTGGCTACAGCCTGATCCATTACGGGTACAGTCATCAGCAAAACATTTACCATGCTCTCTCCAGTGGGCAAATGCTACATTCCCCCTTGCCCTGTAAAGAGCGCACTCACGGCGCGTCCCTTTAGCACTCTGAAGGAGAAAGCGGCTGACAAACAGCAAGCCCGCTTCCAAGTAGATTTTAAGACCTTCCTTCAAAGCCCCCCAGTAAACAAAACAAACAAACAGCGCCGCATTCTCCGTCCTTTGATCTCGATCTGCCCCAACATGCCAGGCTGCTTTTCCTAGCCCTTGTTTACAAGCCACGGAGCTTTGAAACCACAAGTTACTGAGTCTTTGGGCACATCCCGCCGAAACGCGGCGCCTGAAACGCCGCTGCTCTGGGCGCGGGGCGTGTAGCGCAGGGAAGGGAAGGGAACGGAGGGGAGAGGAGGAGACGGGAAGGTGGCGAAGGGGGCGCCCCGGCCCCGCCGCATCCGCGCTGCGTGCGCGCCCTGTTCTGCGAGCGAACGGGAGGCTCGAGCGAAACCCGCCCGGCTGCTAAAAGCAGGTTGCGGCCGGCACGCTCTGCTTTTAGCTCCTCCAGCTGTTTGCATGTGGATCCCTTTTCCAAAGTGTTTTCTGGGACGGGCAGAAAGTCCCGGGAAGTCCCCCCCTCTGCGAGTCGTGTCCCCCCCCCCTTTCCATATGCTCCCCCCTCCTCACCCTTTCCCCAATTGAACATGACTCTGTGCGTGGGCGAGGGAGACAGGCGGCTGCTCTAATTCTGCTGCCGGGCAAGTGCGAAGGCAGCAGCTGTAGCTTTCAACACACTCGCAGGGGCAGCCCGGCTCCCCCCCG
>JAWLRI010000839.1:1857089-1919919 GCA_034781795.1 Crypturellus tataupa | reverse complement strand
CCGTTGGGTGCTCGGCGTGGCCGTTGGGCGCGCGGCGCGGCCGTTGGGCGCGCGGCGGCCGTTGCGCGCGCGGCAGTAACGGCCGGGGAGCAGCGGCCGTTAAGCCGCGCCTGACTCGAGTCGCTCAGGGCTAAAGAGCGGCGGAGCTGGCGGAGCGTCCGGGCGCTGTTTACAAGCGCCTGAAGTCCCGCCTAGACCGGGCGCTTCACAAACACTGAGTTTTCTGTCTTTACTTTTTATTTTTATGCGTACGAGGGCATCCAGCCGCGGCGCGGGAAGGTCTCTGGCGAAGTGGGCGATGGCTCTGAATGCGCCGCGGTTCAGGCCGTCTGGCGAGGCCCCTCTTTCAATATCTGAACATTATTTATAGTCTTTTTAAGGAAGCGTTTCTGAAGTAGACGTTTTAAAATAACCGTCTTTCATACCTTTCATCTTCAAAAGGCTTTAAAACCAGTCATTCAAATTTATTATTTTTTGTCCCGGAGGCAAAACCTCCTGCTAATAAATTTTCAGCATTATAGTGTACATCTCCACCATATTGCTGTGAAAATGCTATAGTAAAAATAGATCAGAGGAGAAGGAAGAAGGGGAGAGGAAGAGAGATACGGACAGTTGTTCGTTTCCCTTGGCTTTTTTTTTTTTTTTTTCTTCTCTCAGAGGAGGCAAGTTTCTGGTCTATTTACGTTTTTAGGTGTGGTTTCAGCACAAACGATATTGCACTGTAGGCATCAGGCAGTGAGTTGCCTTGCCTCATATTTAGCTGAAGGAGGGACACTGTGTTTCTCTACAAATACCAAGGTTTCATGGGAGACAAGTACAGGACAAGGTTTAAGTGAGACAAGTGCAGCTCATGGTGGAGCCTAGGAAGAGAAAAAAGTTTCCTCCTTTCATCTTCTGTGCCAGCTCTGAACTCCCGGTTTGTATAGGGAGAATCTGTGAATTTGCAGACACGTTAGCAACCTTTCCCCCTGCACATTTACCCCCTGTCATGTCAGGCGAGACCTGTCCGTAAATGCGAAAAGCGTTTTTCTGGTCAGCCTTCCCCTGCTCTCCGCTTTTTGTGTGGAGCTCCGTGGCAAGTGGGCTGTTTCCAAGTTGGAGCACAGAAAGCAATTACTGAACCAGGAAAGAGTTTAGCATAACATTTCTTTACACAAACTGTCTGTTTAGCCATAGGTAGCCACCTGATGCTTCTTATTACTAATGCAGATCCGGCTACTCCCTTTAGCGTAGCGTTTAAAATAATGCAGACTAATTTCAATCCAGCTCTAATACATATTCAGATTCATACAATAAATAATTTTTATATCCTTTTGTATCCCTTTTTTCCAAAGACTGCTCACTGATATTTCTTTTTTATTATTATTCCCACTTAAAAACAGGTCTGCTAATACACAGATTTTAAAACCTTGCTTTGTGCTTTTCTGTGCAAATGCCCTTCATATAAACTTTTTTAAACCTAAAGAGTTTAAACAAAGGGATTTTGAATGATGATTGTGAGCCCCTCTGAAATGACAAATTTGAAATCAAGTGCCCTCTTAACAACTTTAAAAATGTGAAACTAGTAATACTGTACTGTGCTAGCCAGTTCATTCAGTACTTTCAGTTAGAAGGAATACAGGGCTAGGCAGCACCTCCTATAGCACATCTATAAGTAAATTTCAGATATTTATGTAAATTGTACAGGTGTAGTAACTGAAATGTATTGAGATTCGCATGCTTTAATTATATGCTTTATGGCCGTTTGATTAAATGAATGATGGATAGTTTCAGAATTGTTTTTTTGTTTTACTTTGTTTTATATATGTACATTTATAAAGGGCTCACTCTGGCAAACACTTTGGCAGCTTAATTGGAACAGTATCACTAAGCACCGCTCTGTATATGCTTAACGTTTACAGGAGCGGTTCTGGATGCATTTAATTTTTTTAAAAGGACATAATTGAATCTGAACTGCAAGTAAACAAATTAATCCCTTCTGCATGTTTTTGGCTAATCACGGGCCCAGTGCTATAGTTTTTAGTTAAGGAACAGTGAATGGAGGATTACTAAAGAGTGTGCCATTTTAAAGGGGTACTTTTTATTTTAACATTTCTGTTGTCGCTAACATTTAACCAGACAAGTCAGGTTAATTGCTGTGCTAAGATTCAGTGTTCTGTGTGACCTGCACAATGCTGTACTATTTGCACTACGTTCTAAACGAATGTTTAGATCCAGTCAAAAATGATTTGATATCACACTTTAATAGTTTCCATTCTTACTAGATTTTATGCCTTTTTTTAACAAATTGAAAATCATTAATAAACTGCCAACTAAGAGTGTCTTCTAAATTAAGGTTTAGTTAATACAGGAGTTCATAATTAATCATCAGATAAATACAATTTTACATTTATAATTGTTTAAAATATTTCTGTTTCTTCACTGATTTTGCAGGCAGAGTTAGAAGTAAGTTTATTCTTTAACAGTTAGACACATTTGCAGCAGAAAAGCCAAATGAGAGATTTTAAATCAAGCATAGTTCAGTTCATATAAGTACGAATTTCAGCAGATGCATTTCAGAGTGACTGTAAGTGATCCTTCCTCTATAACACAGCTCTCTGAGCATCTTATAAGAGATTATTATATAGTATATGTATAATATACATAGAATGTATATGTACATAATATATATTATACAATGTGTAGGACGTATGCTATACAAGATATATTTAAAAACATATATACATGAATATGTTGTTGAATGTAGTAGATAAACACATGAAGATTATTCCCCAACCAAGCGAAACAAGGAAACAAAATGTTTAAAGGCAGCACCTATAGCTGAGCAAGTATGAAAACACCTTCCACATATTTATTCGCTGGTGAGAAACACGACACGCTGCACTCAAAAAAGCACTACTAGGTTTAATAAAAAAGGGTTAATTTTTCTGAAACTATTTAAATGCTCCAGGTTCAGGGTGGGCAGGGATCCAGGCATTCTGAGTGAACGTAGCCTCAATTGCTTTGAACTCTCTTGTTCTCTGCATTCCTCTTCGCTTAGTAGTGCTGTACCCATTAGGGAAGAC
This sequence comes from Crypturellus tataupa, assembly GCA_034781795.1. Taxonomy (NCBI): domain Eukaryota; kingdom Metazoa; phylum Chordata; class Aves; order Tinamiformes; family Tinamidae; genus Crypturellus; species Crypturellus tataupa. Next base: position 1,916,854 of record JAWLRI010000839.1, on the reverse strand, counting down.
AGGAGAAAACAAGAACAAATGTCAAGTTCCAGGCAGTTGGGAGCCTGGCAGTGGCGCATCCCAGCGCTGCCTTGTGGGAGCGGGCTTGGGAGCAAGAGGGCTCAGGCTGGCTGGCATGGGGGAGGAGGAACAGGCAGGTCCTCTTTTTTCCCCTAATTTGTCAGCGACACAAGATGTGACTTGAGGGAAGGCCGGGCACTGTCCTCGTGAGAGGGGAAAGTGCGAGAAATTAAGGGGACTTAAACATGTGCACTGCTTGGAGAGAGAGGGAAGATCAGATAATTTGTTTTGCCCTTTTGGTGGATTGGATAAGCTTTGCTGGACTGCTGGGTAAGCTGGACTTTCAGACATACTAAGATGTCTGAGAATAATTTCAAGAGTTGTTAACACATTCGGAGATCTGTCCTGAAGCAGCAATATCCACTTCATTATTTTTTTCATGTAAACTAACTAGAGAAGTGGAAATAAGTAATCCACTTGCAAAATCAGAAGTCATCTGTTCTTTTGACCAGTCATTAGACTACGTCTCCTCACGGCAAGAAATGATTCCCTTCCTACTTTCTGTTTTCCATAAGACAGCAGGATCCTTTTCTCATTCTAACTTGCCACTGAAAACAAGATTGCACTAGCTGCAAGGTGCCATCTTAGCTCATGACGGGCTTTGACAATGTCACTCATGCTACATAACACAGCACCACCACAACAAGGAATGCAGTAGGGTGACTTTCTGTTTAAGTGAACGTGGAAAACGATAAAATGATAGTCTGCTGCTGTGTACCTTTATATTTCAGGATTAGCTTACGTAGGTGTTCCCTTTTCTCCCGCGAAGCAAAGCCTGGTTGCCATTTTTCATTTCACGTTACCAAAAATACTGTGAACAGATCCTATAGAAGAAAGGATATTCTCTTGAAATAACAAATGACACAATTAATGCAGCCTGGCATTCTAGATAAAAGGAAAACAACCCCCCCCAAAAACTACATCTTGACCTTTTCCCCTGTGATTAATCCGTTAGCCTTGCAGTTCCACCTCTCTGTCGTAGTGTGCAGAGTCTTACAATCAGAAAAATATCTCCACTTGCCCTTGGACAAGGCTTTGCTGTGGAACATGTACAGAAAAATGTGTTTAAATTTCCCAGTCCCCCTGGATACCCTAGGACAATTGAGCAAAAGTCTCTTCCCAATAGAATGTTTCAGGAAATCTTTGTCATGTCACAGGGGTGAAAATCATGGTTTTTATCTGACCAATTTTTTTTTTTATTACTGCAATTCACAAAATATATCAGACAGAAACCTCCCCATCATGGTGACTCCTCCAGTATCAGAGATTTTCATAGGTTTTTAGAATATAAAGATATAAACCTTGAAAAACAACCAGTTCCCCTCTATTACCGGTCGAAGGAGACTCACTAATGCAAAGCTGAACAAAGAAAGACACAATATAAAACAAGTGTTGTGTGCAAGCTTCTCTTTTACTCAGTTAAACATAAAGCAAAACTTCTAAAACTATGTTTGAAAGTTACTAAGATTAGTAAAAGCACCCAGGTGTGGTTGTAGTTGTGGTTTGTTTTTCTCCTTTAGCTAAACATATTTTTCTTTCAGTGTAAAGTGAGTAAGTTAGACTAGCAGTGAAGGCTTGTGACATCTAAATGAAGGCATGTAAACCTACCCACAAGTAAGCTCTGAAAAAAATCATTGCAACAACAGGTAAAGATCCTGCAATGTCTGTTTTTTCTGTGTTTTGACTTGAGTCAGTCTGCACCAGGTACAGCCTAATTGCAGATTAATTATATAAATCTGTCTATGCAAAGATCTGTTGAAGTATTTTTCCTTGTTAAGTTTAACTTGAGCATGTGTGTATACACTTGCATGCATCAGTCTGATTTGCTATTTATCAAGGCCAGTGCTGACTTGGCGGAACAGATGCTTCAAGATGGAAACTTCAACTGCTCATTACTTGAATTCTTGGATTAAGAATCATCAACCTGTCTGGAGGAAACAAGACAACTTACTCAGTAGCTGAAACAAATCTTTACTCAGATTTTAAGTCTTAATAACTTTAAGCAGTAGCCTCATGTCTCTTGGTTCTAGGTACGTATTGAATATTTTCAGGCCATCTGAGAGAAGGAAGTATATAAAAACCTTTTATTGTTTCCAGTCCATTTTTTGACTTTTAAATGTTTTTATATATATGAACTTCAGAGAATTTATTGCAACAGGGCTTTCTGAGAACGACAAGTCACTGACTCATCTTTAAGACATTAATGTCTCCTGTGTTTTCATCAGTTGTCATATAGGTTCTCAGCACTGTCATTTAATCATTTATGTACTATTAGTACAGATGGAAATCTATACACAGTGTAATTTCACAAGAGTAATTAAACTGTATACTCGGAAAATCACATCCATGATTTTTGGAAAAGTGCTTCTTCTGTCACTGGGCTTTTGGTAGAAATTACCACTAGCTTTTTTTTTTTTTTTTTTTTTTTTTTTTTTCCCTGCCTTACCTATGAAACACTGAAGCTACCTGTTTCAAGATCAGATGCCGTTGGCAACACTTGCTAGCAATGGGTGGTCCTGCCCTGGTTTTTAACTGCTAGAATATATGAGGTAAAATCACATTCTTCCCTATTAAAGAGAGCATTTTTGGCCTCAGAATGTTTATGCTGAAAAATTTGTTAACAAATGCAAACACCGTAAAATCGGCATAACTGCATATTTTGGCTGAAGTCTCCTGATTAGAAAAATAACGTAGAATGGTTTGGGCTTTGTGAAATGCTGGTCCGCCACATGGGAGATGGAGCCTTTACAGACTTTTTGACACAGCAGAGGAATAGTCTGGCTGAACACTTGTTTAAGAATCCCTTAGCATAATAAGGTAGGGCAATGAATACTCATTTGGAGCTAACCTCTGATGTTGAGAACAAAAATAATTGAGGAATGAGGTCAGAAAAAGTCCTTTGCTGCCTATGCTGTGTTCCTTCAAGTAGGGAATGAAAGGATCTTGCCCTTAATCAACTGACTACAATGTGCCGAAAGAAGATCCTGGAGACTTCAGAGCCTAATATCTACATGGTACAATATGAATAGCATTTACAAGCAGCACTAAAGGGATTCTGACTGGCCACTTTCGCTACACGGAGAAACTAATGACCTGTGTGACTATGTATGTGCTCTGTGGTAGCTGGGTAGCTTAATCAGAGCTAGAGCAGAAATTTGTATTTTGGTGTGTCATGTAGCTACACCCTTGGCGAGGAAGCAGGAGAGCTTCAGGATTTCTAAAATTAGTGGTAAACTGTTTACTCGAACACTCTTGCATCCAGCATAGAAGAATCCTGCACGTTCATACTGGTAGACTGGACAGGTTTGTAATCATCAGATTTGAAAACTCATTTAAAAAACATACGAGTTTTTGGTGCACATCATGGAAAAGATTATTTAATCATGCTGCTTGTAATCAACAGAAAAGTGTAAAATGCAAAGTTATTGACTTGGTGATCTAAAGGGAACAATTTTACAAAGCCAAAAGAAAAAGCAGACTAAAATAATGTTAAATGAATAACTAGGTTGAGTCTATGTCTATTGAGGAGGGGCCTCAAAGTCTACACAGATTGGAAAACATGGACAAGTTAAAACACCCTTTCTTAAAAGAACAACCTCTTTATTTCAGCCTCTTTAGAGGGGATTTTGTTAGGCAGTTTTAAAATAAAGAAAGAAACAAACAAAAATCTAGTAATGATGAATATAACCTTGACAGTAACAACTATGGAAAAATACTAAGGACGAAGAAAAGAGACACAAAAGAAGTCAGTGACCTGCATAGAAAAGAGCATCTAAAAAGATTCTTTTAAAATGTACTAAGAATTCTTACAACTGTCTGCTGTTAGATAAAAGAATTTCTGATAAGCATGCAGAAAAGGGCTAAATACTCCTGTGCTATATTTAATAAAAGAGTAGGTAATGCATTTCTATCATGTGATAATGGCAAAATATTTTCCATTTCAGCAGTAATTTAAGAGCATATTAAAAAGCTAATATTAATGTTCTTAGATTGGTATGTCTGGATAGCTTCACACCAAGAATTTAAAAAAAATGGACATTGAGCTTTCAAGATTAATACTTAGCAATTGTTGGAACAGCAGACATGTTCCAGAAGACAGTAAGAAAAACAGAGTTGGACCGATATTTAAAACAAAATGTAAATGAAACGATAGATGTAGTTAAAGTTGGCATTGTGACGTTAATTCTGAGCAGCTTAATGATTATAGCCAAGCAGGGATTTATTGATATAGGAGGATAATGCAATTTATACTGGTGAGTATATGCTTTGACAAGACTTTGTCAAAATAGCTTTGCATCCATTTGGTCCTAAAAGATAACAGTGTTTATGTAGCGCATTTCTGTTAAGTAGATCATTTGATTCAGCTCAAGATTTTTGACTAAACATACTAAATGACAAGTCTCAACTCTTTTTTTTTCACCTAGAGCATTGTCCACTTGTGTTTCAAATAAGGTCTCATGGGATAGCTTCTTAATAACAAGCTAATCACTCTTTTGAAGGTGTAAAAGAAAGCATAATTGCTGATAGAATTTGTTTTATCATGGAGCCTGCACCAACTTTTAAGCATGTCGCGAAAGTCTGTTGAAGATGTCAGTGTTGGAGCCGGCCCTCTTTAATATCTTTATCGGTGATCTGGATGAGGCGATTGAGTGCACCCTCAGCAAATTTGCAGACGACCCCAAGCCGCGAGGAAGAGTAGACCTGCTCGAGGGTAGGAAGACTCTGCCGAGGGATCTGGACAGGTTGGATCGGAAGACTGAGACCAACTGTGTGAGGTTCAACAAGGTCAAGTGCTGCTCCTGCACTTTGGTCACAACAGCCCCATGAGGCGGCTGCAGGCTTGGGGCAGAGTGACTGGAGAGCTGCACAGCAGAGAAGGATCTGTGAGTGCGGGTCGACAGCCGGCTGCACGGGAGCCAGCAGTGTGCCCAGGCCAGCGGCCTCCTGGCTGCTATCAGGAACAGGGCAGCCAGCAGGACCGGCGAGGTGATCGTCCCCCTGTACGCGGCCCTCATGAGGCTGCACCTCGAATCCTGTGTTCAGGTCTGGGTCTCCCACTGCAAGAAGGACAGTGAGGTGCTGGAGCGTGTCCAGAGGAGGGCAACGAAGCTGGTGCAGGGGCTGAAGCAGAGACCTTACGAAGAGAGGCTGAGGGAGCCGGGGTTATTTAGGCTGGAGGAAAGGAGGCTCAGGGGAGACCTTATCGCTCTCTACAGCTACCTGAAAGGAGGCTGTAGTGAGGTGGGGGTTGATCTCTTCTATATAATAACTACTGATGGGACAAGAGGAAATGGCCTCAAGTTGTGCCAGGGAGGCTTCAGGTTAGACATTAGGAAGAATTCTACATGGAAGGAGTGGTGAAGCCTTGGAACAGGTTGCCCAGGGAAGTGGTGGGGTCACCGTCCCTCGCAGCGTTCAAGAAACGTGTAGATGAGGCACTTAGGGACGTGGTTTAGCAGGCAGGATGGTGAAGGGCTCACAGTTGGACTCGCTGATCTCAAAGGCTTTGTCCAACCAGAACGATTCTATGATTTTATGTATTCCTAAACTCTATAAATCAATGAAGAGGTATCGGCAGCCAGATCTAGGCAACTACTGATTCCCTTCAAAGACTTTAATTCTCTATTTATCTTGCCATAAACCTAGGTACTCATTTTATGAATTCAGTTTTCAGTCTTTATTTACAGCCTCATTTTCTTTATTAGATACAAAAGTACATATAATAGACTTAAACTTACGACCAGTAGGCTTGCTTTTCTTTGTGATCTCTTCACTCTAGGAGTGAGGACTCGTGGTAGTTCATAACCACATGCTCCCAGACTGATAGCTGCAGTTTTAGAAGTTTGCTGTTTACTTTTATCAATAGCAACTTTAAAATTATATGTAATGTAGATGCTTATGTGGAACAAAAACTATAGGAATCGATTTTTTGAGTAATGTATTGAAGCTGCAAGTTGAATAGCTAGAGCTAAACCTAGATATTTTCAGTCCTAATCTGCTCTTCTAAAGCGAGTGGCACTTTTATGTTCTGATGGCAGGGGAGAAGGATCATCTTTTTTAGCTAGGCTTTGAGAAACTCTCAAAAATGGCTTATCAGTAAGATGTAGAAATAACCTGGTAACATGGTTTTGTTGCTTTATTTTTGCTTTTGGACATCCCAGTTTCATGATCTATTCAGGGGAGCCATTCCCAACTCAAAGGAGGAAAGAACTAGGCAGCACCTCTCGTCCATTTAACAGGATGCCCCAGGGAGGAAAATAACAGTGGGGAGGAACCAGACCTCTTGGTATCAGGAGCAGCAGCAGCGGGATTTTCAGTCAGTCAGAGGATATTAGAATTACGACAGGGTTTGCTCTTGCTTAACAATAAGGGTAGTAACTCAGATGACCATTCTGTTTTCAACAGCTTGATTGACACTTTTTAGAAAGAGGAAGTTCAGGAACCAGAAAGTAATTTCCAAAAAATATCCACAGCAAGAATTGATTTTCCATGCGTCTGCCACAATCCTCTTTGACCTCCACTGAGGACACAATGAACATTTTTTTCAACAACAGACTGAACAACTGAATGTCACCAGGAAAAATAAAGGCACAGATCACAAAAGCCTACCCCATGCTGTAGTAGGAGGGAGAGTCAAATGTTGGACAGGCGTTTCCCATGGAAGCTTTTGAAGGTATACTGAGTTTTCATCCCAGTCACAGGAAGAGGAATGTCATTTTGTGACGAGAGTGTTTAAAATCCTGATCTTAGTCAGAGCTCCAAAATCAGAGTGTATTTGGACTTAGCGCTGAAGTTCACAAACTCTCGCTAGAACTACCGCTCCCTTTTAGTGCCCATCACAAGGTCTTAGCTGACTCACCCAGAAGTTACATGAACCAACTGCTCCCAATCTCAGAGATCCCAGGTCCCCACTGTGAGAAACGTATCCAGCCGTGATACAACATGGCTGTACAACGCAACCTGTATGCAAAAAATAGCCCTATCTCCTGTTCACTTGGGGGACTTACGGAGAAGAGGATTACATTCAGTTCACTGGATGGGGGAATTTGTTTGTAACTGTGTTCTGTAATGAGAAGGCACAGCCGCATCCTCCCTCATGGTTTCTGTTTGCCTCGTGATGAACTCTTCCCATGGCTTCACACGGTTCCACTAGTTTCATTCAGTTAGGTAAGGCACACTCAGAAAACAACCAGTTTGCCAACACTGGAACTATCTAGAAACAAGATGACAGGGGAAACATGACTGTGATTATCTGTGATGACTCATATTCCTGTGCACGATAGGGCTTTAGAGCAATGCGCACACACAGAAATATTCTTTACAAAAAAAAAAAAAAAAAAAGCAACATCAGTAATATTAACATCTCCATTAAAAAAGTCAAATCAAATGATATAGAAGCTGAAATCTCCAGTGATGTACGCAGGATACTTATAGTTCTCATCTGAATTTAGCTGACCATATTATTCCCGTAAGTTGAAGATCCATTCTGTTTCACATTTCTTTAGAATGTTTTTATTTTACTTCCCAGAAACAGACTGAACAGTATATTATGTTAAATAATACGCAACATAGATATAATTTATGCAACTCTTGGTTGCTTTTTCATGAGTTTTTGCCTTCCTAGGCAGAAATGTTTTACAGAAGTATTTTTTTCAATGAGAAAAATATTAAACTGTTTAAAATATCAGCACTTGCAACTTCAAGTATTATTCAGATTACTTTCTACAAATCATATTGGGAAAACATAGAAAACAATATATGGCAAAATTCGAAATCTAGCCCTATTATAGTATTATTTTAAGAATATTTATTTATTTATCTGGTTATATTAAAAGTTTTAAAATATTTTCCAAAATGAGAGATTAATTTGCCGTCATCTATGTTACAACCAGCATAGCTGGAGTTTCCACTTGTAATATATTACTCACTTTTAAAAAGTTCACTTTTTCATCATTCCTTTCTTCCTGAAAACACTTTCTTTTTGTCGTTGTTGTAGTATTAAAAAAGAAAAAAAAAGATGTTTTCTCTGAGAACAAGGGATAGGAAAAGCTTTCCCCATTTTAATAATATTTGGTTAAAGATTTTTTACAGGAGCTACTCTAGATCAAAATGCTCACGTCTAGATCTCGTGTGTGTGTGGGGAGGAGGTGTATGTATGCAAGGAAACCTGCAGTTCGTGAAGGCATAGTGCATTGCAGACAGTGTTTACCTGACTGGTTTATAACACGCTCAGTTAAGCTCTAGAGCCAGCTTATGCTTAAACACATAAATAATGTGGCAAGTTGGATGAGGCAAGACTTTAACCACACAGGGCTCAATCACTGTGCTCCTTGAAAGACATGAATAAGATAAAGGAGAGGAGTAGTTCATTCAATCTTTTAACACAAGGCTTCTTTCCTTCTAGATTGCATAGTGATAACTTGATAGAGTAACAAAATACAAAGCTTTTTATTAGTGATTAGAAAACCTTGCTCCTGTGCAATTAAAGGATAAGGCCTAATGATTTATAAATCTGGCAGACAGGATGGGATACAAAGTGTCATAAGATATTACAGAGTCATATATGATCTGTGGAAAGAAAAAAAAATCTGTCATTCTATTGCGCAGGAGAAACTAATATAAAATGCCTGTATTGGCAGGAACAGGATAACCAAGTGTGATTACACCTCGTTCTCTATGTTTTGTTTTCAAGGGCTTTGCCACGGAGTGTTGCAGCTTTCCGAACTTTAGCTTTTGTATTCGGATGTGACCATACTGGAAACGGAAAGAAGGAGAAGTGGAAGGAACAAAGGGCACAGTAACCCTTTCCCTTCGTGTTGGCATTGCCAGGTCACAGGAACACAGCTGGCTGAAACTGCACAAACTGCCTTTCATCAGTACCCATCTGCGTCCATCCCTGCTATTTGAAATCTTCTATTAAACCCATCCGAGGGAAAATCCCCTCACCTGTGAGATAATTTATTAGTGACAGCAGAGCTCCACGGCTGGTGAGCTTGGTCCGCAGTGTTATATCAGCCGCAGTGGTTTGCAGGGATCCTTTGGAGGTGACAATCCAGGTGAGAGCATACGTAGTGCGGAACAGTGGCAACAGGCTTTCCTGGGGTCTAGCTTGAGAAGAACAAAAAAAGCTCTGTGTTTTTCAAGCCAAGGACACTGTGGTACTATGAAACTGGTCTCATGCCAGTGTTTCTTGCAAAAATACTGCATGGAAAGATAGTATGATGCAATGCCTGTTTTCCTCCGCTTTGAATGCAGGAGTAATAACACCACTAATAGAAAGCTACGTAATCATCAAAGTGGCCAAAGAAGTTGCTCGTTCACACTGAGTTACACAACTTAAGGAATTCCTCTTTACAAATGTCTCTTAAACATTACTCCACAATATTTTTAAATATCCACCCTTGCTCAATTGCTATGGGTTCATAATTCACTGAATTACATTAAATCTACTCTTACTGGCACTCAAAAAATGGCAAGTGTTAAGCTCTGCAAGAGCTGTGTGTTGAGGTAGTCCTGGTAAGATGTGTTCAAGGTTCCTTATATATTTCATAAAGTTAGGTGCCTAAGAATGGGATAAATGGAAACTAGAAAACTTGTATTTTTAAAGTAGACAATAGGAAATGAAGAAGGAAGATTCAGTTCTCTCTCAGTACTTAGTGCTTCATACAGCCTGCGGGAGGGCACCTCAGCCTCACAGACTGAAAACTCTAAATTTGTCATAGCTGTTTCTTTCCGAAGCTGAAGAGTCTTTCCTTTCTTCAGAAATGCTTCCATCGCTATTTTGTCCAAGAGTTAAGTTCTGAGAGCGCTTAAGGGAAACGGCTGGGGCTGCAGGGAGCTGGAGAAACGTGTCCCACAACCAGCACCGCTCCTGCGGGGCCGAGATCTTTGCCAGTTCCTTCTGTTTAGACTGTTAAACTGTGTATTTAGGTATCTCTTGTGAAGGGAGATAGTGAACATAAACTATCATTTAGTGCCGAGAATAATGATCATAAAGAAACTCTGGGTTCCAGCTTCTGACCCAGTAAACACTGAGACATATTGAGGTTTACACTCGTTTCTATTGCCAAACCCCATGTATTTCATGCAGAGTTAAACCTGTTGCTACTGTATTCTCCCTACCTACAGCCTGGTTATAGGACCTGTGCTGGTCACGACTTGTCATGACAGTTCTAGGTGTCCACCAAGAGCATTGGCTTATCCGAAATTCCGGTACCTCCATGGCTGAGTGGCAGCAAACCAGCTTTTAAGAACTTTGCAGTTACATCTTTCTGTCTTCAAGAGTAAAATGTGAATAATAATATATAATAAATGTGAAAAACAAGTGAAAGAATATGTGACTAGGAACAATAAAAAATGTAGCTGAAGTGGACATTTACATACAAATTAGGACTACCATTTAGATCAGAAATATAACGTTGTCTACTGTTGGGCCAGAGGAAGTTTGCACCTTTCTGTCAGGAAACGGTCACATTCATAACCATGAGTAAGTTAAATGTTTCTCACAGAAAAATGCTCTGTAAAAACTAAATTCCCTTAGATTTATGTTTAAAATCAATACATCATATATGTAGTACTTTGCTTTACAAAAGAACAATAACAAATTATTCTGGAAATTTCTTCATGTCACAGCTAGAAACATGAGAATTTTATATCACTTGTTTCCTTGTAATTGCACATTGTGATGAATTGAGAATTTCAAATCATTCAACTACACGAGAATTGTTACCAAAATGTAAAAAATGTTTGACAAAGGTTTCAGCCACTATGGAGCGACGTGTCAGAAGGAAGAACCGCTATATTTCATAGGATTGGGCATTTTCTTTTCATTTACAACAGATCTTATCAGCTGATTTAGGTCTCCATTGTGTCGGGGGGGCATCCTGGCTGCACATGAGGATTAGTCTGCTGAGATTTTAGGGAGTTGAGAAAGGCAGGTAAGCTCCCTCCTGCTGTGGGTAAACACTATTATTGTTCTCCGTCCCCTGGTGAATGGAACAAATGCAATTCTGCAAAGCTAATTACTGCAATAATGAAGGAAACAACCCAAAATGACAAAGAATGTGCTAATTCAGTAAGACTCTAGTCACTGACATATTATTCTCTTTACTGCTTGCTGCCACTTTCAAGCACGTAGCACTATCCTCATAAATACTTAGTGGATTTTTGAGACTTACTACTTAAACAGTGAGTTAAAATAAAGATTAATGTGTAAGCAGAGGCCCTTAATCATTTTTTAAGCATTGCCTGATCAATGCCTGAGATCTGAATACATGTCTCTGAAGACATATCAAAAAGAAAGGATTTAAGCCTCCTGCAGGACTTGCAAAATGTTTACTTTCAAGTATCCAAGGATGAAGATAAAACAGAGATTTATTAACACAGAAAAATTATCTAACTCCCACAAAGGAGAGTGGTGAGAAATGGAACAGACTGCACTAAGCATTGCATTTTTTTTTCTTATGCTTTTCCACAGGATCACAGAAAAGAGGAGAGATATCAATTATGTATGAACATCTCCCACCCAGCTCCAGATGACAGCTTGTGAGTCTCCATTTACCCGCTGCACTGGAGTTCCAGCAGCCGGAATCTCGATGCCTGCGGAATGCGGAGTGACGAGTCTCCGGTAGGCTCGGCACTATTCCAGCGGCGGGGAGCATTGGGAAGCACGGGCACAGAAACCACTGTCCGTCCAGCTCCGACAGGAAACTCAGTGGAAAAACTTCAAATCTTTCTTTTAGGGAGGGCCTCTGCGCTGAGGGAATAATCCCGTTTAAAATCCACATATAAGTTCTGGACGACAGCTTCCTCCCAAAGGTCAAGCATAGCATTGTCAGGCTGTACCCAGTAATGATGCGCATAGAAACAAATTCTTCCGAGTAAGGAAGCAAAAGAGAAAGTCTCGCACGCTGCAGTGTGTATCTCTAGAATCACGATAAAAGAGAACACTGGCAATTGCTAACAGTTTCAGCTGCAGCACTGAATAATCTAAGTAATCCTTCTTCTATTTAACCGAGAAGGAAAAATGAAAAGACTTTCATTGAAATGCAGTCATAAATTCCATCCATAAGACTTTTCCTGCAATTAAGTTACATTTACTGATCCACTACTCCTTAAAAGAAGCATTAACACAAAGACTTCAATTATTCATGGTCAAACAAAGTTGATTCTATTGCTTCAGTCAAAGCCGCATTCTCTTTTACAGTGGTTATTTCTGCAGTATCTTCAAAAGGGGCTCACAGTCTATGAAAACATGTAGGTTTCTGAGTAAAAGCTACATCCATGATCAGTCCTAACTCTTTATATTTAATTCTGCCATTTCCCACTTTCACAGTGATATTTTTTTTGCCTCTTTCATCCTTTAAAATGAAAGTTATTAAGTCACCATTTAGCTGAGTGCAGTTCCAAAGCCTTGACAAAAACGAGTCTCAAGGCAAAAAAAAAAAAAAAGGAGAGAGAGATTACTCTTGTGAAAAACTTATCACACAGGAAAGAAGCCCCAAGGAACTCTACAAAATGAGCTTTGTGGACAAAGCTGACCCTTCTGCAGAGGAGACCCATAGGGTCTCAGCATCTGGGAAGAGCACCCACTACTTCTGCCCTGGGAACTCCTGCCGTATCTCCTCTGGCTCTTCCACAGCTCCCAAGTGCAGCCCATGTCCTCGGGCAGCGCTGTCCCGCCAGGAGTTAGCACCTGGTACTGCTGCCGATCGCTGCCCGGCTTCACTCCGAAAGGCCCTAAGTGCGAGTGCCTTATTAAGCCCTGGAAGCATTTTAAAGGTCAGGAGTTCCAATCAATCCTGGGAATTTTAAGAAGGGGATAGTATTTTCCAAAGACACTAAGCAAAACTTGATCTTCTGGAGGTACTTGTTTCATTTTCAAAGGTCAAGAATGAATACGGATCTTCTATATTATTTGGTCTAAGAAAATACCAGGGATACATTTCTTTGACTCAGTGAAGTCTGGCATGTGTTCTAGTAAACGTTAATGGTAACAGGGGGATTAATTTTTCCCTCAATAGACCTCCCCCAATGAGAATAAGGAGTATGAAAGATATAAGAGAATGTTACAAAGTGCTGTGTATAAAATTGTTTTCTTGTAAAAAATATGGAACAGATTAAAAATTCATTGAATCATCTAAATTCACAATCTAAATTACATCTTAAAAAAATACTAACTTGTTTCTAGAAATTCAGGCTTTCTAGTCTCCTACCAAAAGTGCTCCTATGAAAATGTGGAAGATCATGAACACAAACCAGGGACAGAGAAATTCTGAGTATCTTGCAGATGTGAGAGGCTTAACAGAGCTAGTCTTTCCTTTTGCTGGAATTAGATGTCACACAAAAAGATAAATGAAACTGAAAATAACAGTGAAAGTAGGAAGGCAGCAAATCCTATCCAAAAGATTCTGACAAGTGTTCAGACAACTAATACTTCAGTTTACAACTGTTCCTCTTTTTCAGGTTTCATCACTCTTATACAGCCTGCTTTCAAGGGAGAGAGGCCTACAAAGCCCAATTGCATAGCATTTATTTGCACAGAAGATATTTAGAAACAACACCACCAATGAAATTTGACCGCAGGATTCAGCAAACAAGACTAATTTAGCTTCTTACTAGGGAAAGCAATTTCATATTTTCTTTTTTTTGTTTGTTTGCTTTTTTTTCAAGATAAGGCCATTTCCTTGGTCATTTGGAAGCTACTTCTAGTAAAAGATAGAAATGAAAGAGAACAGTTATACTGTAAAAAGAAAAAAAGAACCTGCTCTAAACTGACTTCTTCCCTCTTTCTAATTCAACCCACATACTTATGAAACCTAACACTTAAGTAACACCAACTCAATGTACCAAGAAATGTAATACAGGATGGACATTTTTTCTTTCTTTGCCCTCTTTGGGTTGAAAAAGAGGAACTTTGGATGATTTGTGGGTTGGGCACTTCAGTCACAAGTTGCTTGTTGCATGACTACCCTTAGAAATGTCTCTTCACCTCGTTATTTTTGACTCACAGATCATCGACATAAGACCTGCTGCAATGGGGAACTGCAAAGACCATTTAACGAAGAATTCCGGAATAATTCATCTGACAACTATGTTTGTTGGAAATAACATCAATAAAAACGCTATACAGGTAATGCAACTGAACCTTTTTATTACTTAAAGAGAAAGAAGGTTCATTAATTTTTGCTGTAGGGCATTTCATATTTGAATAATTGTATTTAAGTGACATTCTAGCTTTCATATGAAAAGGTTACAAGGTCTCCTTCTAGATAATTAGCTATAGCCTGAGAGTTTATTGAAGAAACAGTCTTCTGCAAAAAAAACAAACATACAAAACAAAAAACCAAACCACATTATTGAGCAGATTTGCACATGGACCATGGGTTAAAAGAATCTACTGACAGAAGTATGTGCTATATATATATGTATATATATGTAAATAACGCTGACTTACATGTTTCTCAGTTTCCAATTGGAGCTTACTAGTAATTTTCTGTGGGGGGGAAAGCTTTCTTTTTTCTGTTACTTGTCATGTGAAGAACTGCTTCCATGTCAATAAAATTTGACACCAGGAATCACCAGAAAACAGACTAATTTTCCATTCATTTTCCTAGAAAGTCGGGTTCCCTGGAGGACACAGGGAACATAAGCATATTGTGTTCTGTAAGCATCAAGATATTCTTGTTTATTGTATTTCTATGGAAGAGTTACAAATTTTGTGTCTGTTGCATATGGACAAGTAAATTAATATCACTATCTGAAATTAGTAAAAACATTATCATGGAGTAATTTAGATGATTGGAAGAGAATTTTGAATGCCAGTCATCTAGGTCAACCCCTTGATCAACAAGGTCCAACTAGATCAGATTGTTCAGGACTTTGTCGAGTGCTGAGTATCTCCAAGGCTGAAGACTCCATCACCTCTCTCAAATGTATCCAACCCATCCCAGCGTGTGACCACATTTTTATTAATAGCCTGTTGGAATTTCCCATGCTCCAGCTCACGCACATTGCTTCTTGTTCTATCACTAAGCTCTTCTGAGAAGAGCTTGGCTCTGTGGTGTCTCTACTGTCCCTTTAGGTAGTAGAAGAAAAAGATCCCCCCGCAGCATTTAGGGCTGAAGCCGTTTCTTCAGTCTACAGCCCTGACCATGTAGATTGACTTCTGCTGGATTTGCTCCAATATGTCAATGTCTCTGTCACTCTACATGTGGTCTCACAGGTGCCAAATGGAGGGGGATATTTGCTTCCCTTGACCCTCTTCATGCAGCCCAAGATGTGCTTGGCTTTACCTGCTCCAAGGGTGCATTGCTAGCTCTTTTTCAACTTTTTTTTGCCCACCAGGAACCTGAGGTTGTTTTCTGCCAACCTATTTACAGCCGGCTGCTCACCAAGCAACACCAGGCTACTCCACCCCAGATATGGGACTCTGTTTTTCCCGAGGTGCCCATATACCCATTTTTCCAGCCTGTCCTTGTACGGTCCCTCTAAATAGCATCCTAAATAGCATCGTATGGACTGTTCTCCCCAAATCTGGCGTAGTCTTTGAACTTCTCTGGGATTCTCCTATTTAACGAGGTGCTAGTATGCTACAGTGGGGCGCTACCAGCTGGACTTTGCGTTGCTGATCACAATTCCCTGAGCCTAACAGTTCAGCCACTTTCCTATCCACCTTATAGTCCATGTGCCGTCAATTTGGCTGCGGTATGGGAGAACAAATATGACTCCAAGTACGTCTCTATCTAAAGCAGGTCACAATCTCTCCATATAATACAATTTATAGTGATAACAGACATACAGGATGGCCTGAGAAGTGAAACTAGGGACAGTGAATTGTAAGAAGTATTTATTACAAAATTACAAAATTTGTATCTGCAATATGGGATTTTTCACTTGAAAGACAAAAATGTTTAATGATTTCATTAACAAAAAAAAAATCAATGAAAATCTAGACTTCTTCATACCACGGTTTATCCAGATCTGTACATTTTTTTTTCCAGCAAATACCAGTTAAATCTAATAAGGTATTACTTCTGCCTGCATACTTTGCCTTATTCAGAGCATCAAAAACTTAATCCTGTGATATGCTTTAGCACATAAACCTGTTTGGCATTCAAAATATTTATCACTTCAGGAATATCTTTTTTCCCTATGTATATCCAATTTTGATCAAAAGATGAAGCAGGTTACAAGTGCACTCTGCACTTTTCGTATATACTAATTAGAGCTGAATATTCATAACTTTTTGGTTGTTT
Organism: Crypturellus tataupa; assembly: GCA_034781795.1. Lineage (NCBI taxonomy): Eukaryota > Metazoa > Chordata > Aves > Tinamiformes > Tinamidae > Crypturellus > Crypturellus tataupa. The sequence goes on along the minus strand of JAWLRI010000839.1, from coordinate 1,900,538 downwards.
ATTTTGGGGAGTAAAGAAGTTTTAGTTTATCAGCTGTTTACATTTCTGAATCAGTATCAGAAGTTACCTGCCCACTATCTGTTATTAAACTAACAACTATTAAACTACAGCTACACAGGATACAGTGCTGGTGCTTTTATGCCATTTGCCTAGGATTAGGAAAAAAATAAAAATGAATTGAAGGTCACCTGGAATAGAAGTATTGCTTTGCTTCAGACTGCTGTTTGAAAAAAGGAGAAAAGCATATCTAAGAAATATCAGCTTGACACAGCTCAGCATTTATATATAGCAAGTAGTTACCGCTCATGTCCAGCAAGGAGCAATGAATCAGTTGCAGAGAAGGCGTCAGGAAAAGAGGGAAGTGAAAAAGGGAGCTTCCTCTTTCATGTAAATCTGAGCACGGTTTTCAGTGTACAGTCACTTTGAACAAAACCATCTATTTATGTTACATATAAAACGTAGTATAAGCAATCAGAGATGCTTTAAAGTGGTCTGTATTATTAGAGACTTTTGCTACAGCCTAAATATGTGCTGCAATGGAATGAATAAATGGGCATTCTTGGAAGATGGTGCTTACTCCAATACAATTAAAAATGATAAATTACCTATTTTGCCTTTGCACAACTATGGCACACACATCTGAGTCCTATTATCGTTCTTACACTGTTATAACTAGACTACAGCAAGTGTATTTAGCCCATAAAGTGTTACAGTGATAATCAGCCTGTATTTTATTGCCCTTTCAGAAGACTTTTAATGACTGTTGAGTTAAAAAAAAAAAGGACAAAACTACAGGATTGATTAGGAATTTTTTATTTTCCTCACCTGACATAAACTTCCTTTATCAAAAGTCAGATATAGTCTGATGCTAAACTCATGTGTATTTCTTAAATTTTTGTAAGATAGAAGAGTTGCAAGAAATTTGGAATGAAACATAGTGTCAAAGAAAAACAATACAAAAAAGCTGAAATATGCATTCATTTGAACACTCTGAATAAGAAGCTCTTTAATAGCCCATTTTATAAATATTTATCTTTTTAAAATTCAAATACATATTAGTGAAATCACTGCATGCATTACTTCCACACACACATGGCACTCAAAGTTATTTTAAGAACTGTAAAACTGTTTCACATGTATAAAAGTATAGTTGAAAATAAAACTGTTTTTTGTCATCGTGACAACAAAGACATGATTATGGTGAAAATATCTTCAAAGAAAATTTTCCCCCAAAGTTATCATTTGAATACTTTTGCAAAAGTGTTAAGATGATGTTTTCTGCTGCAGTTTCCTGTACCAGAGAGGTGCCTCCTTTTTTGTCTGTGAAGTAAAAGAATGTTTAAATTGTGAGATGGAGTGAAAGTCAGGAGAAAAACATGACACCTACACTGAAGTCTCTTCTTATGTATTTCATATTAAGAACTGACAGCTTTACTTAAATTCAAATAAACTGAAAATAAATATATGCATTTATAATTATTATTACTATGTATTTGTACGAAAACTTCCCTATTTCTGGGCTACAAAAAGCAGATTGTACAGTAAGAACTAAATGATATGTTTTAAAATATCTATCACAAAGAAAACATGAATGAACTGTACCATAAATAGCTTTAATTCTAAATTATACCATGCCATTTGAAACCGGAACAGAAGCTGGAAAAGAGACCTTAAGACCAACTGACCAACACTTCATGCAACAATATAGTACTAAAAAAGGATAAAATTCAAAATAAAAGAGTTCTGCATTATTTTTCTGATAGTGCAGAACATATTTTAATTATAGAGAATTATTCGTGAGTAATTTCTCGACGTCTTCAAAATCCTACGGGGTACTGTGACATAGTCAGGACTGTTTAACACACTCTGGTGGCAGTTTTAGTGGAGGTTTATATAGTGTAATAAAATTAAAATCTACTCTCCAGGTTGTGTATAATCGCTTGCTTTAATGTGTAACGTCTCTTCTGCCTGCTGCCTCTGAATTGTTGTCTCTTTCTAGTCCTGTCTTCTATCTGCTCTCTTCTTTCTTTTCCTTAAAGATTTAAACACGAGGCAATGTTCCATCTACTTTAGTCTGCTGGATCTTATTTTTGGGGTTCCTCATCTCTCATTATTTAAGACACTTTAAAATTTAAAACGTTCTCTGCATAAAAAATAATACTTCTGACACAGAGTAGCACCATACGGTTGTGGGGAAAAGTCAGGGGCCAAATGCTCCGCCGTGGGGATACAGTTTAATCTACTCTGGAACAGAGTAGCCTCGAGCAGTGTGAACTCAAGTCATGATGCAGTCTGTTACACAGCACTGGTCCTGTTCACTCTTCAATTTAGCATTTTAGGAAAGCTATACTGAAAAAAACTTCTATTTTCCTGAAGCTTTCAGGAAAGCTTTTTATTACTAAGAATAATGAAGGCAATAATAAACTAATATAATGATTACTAAAAACAGACCACTTGAGGTATTTAAATCTAAACATTTAGTTTATAAAGGTATAAAACATTTTTTTTTAGTATTTAATCAGACATCTTTAATAACAGAGGTGACATGAATCCTGGGCATGTATATAAAAATGAATATGCCAAAGTACTATCTTCATTCCTCATCTAATATATGTATCAGATATATATAAATAAATGCTCTACTTATATACTACTTATACATGTTCATGGTAAAGTCAAAATTGCATCCCTTTATCTGTTAAAATATTCAATATGGCAACATATTTTTTGCACTCACAATTTTATAAAAATTGTATTTAAAAAAGTCTTATTGTGAACTTAAGATGTAGAAACAGTTGAACAGCAAAATAGAATCTTAAACAGAGCATTTAGCTCCTTAACATCGACCATTAGCATAATGAGAGAGAAAAAAAATACCTCTATGAACTACAAACCCATTTTGTTTCTGTTTAGAAAGTGAAAAAAAAATAAAAAAGCTTATGGCATTTTCTTTAATTATAGTACTTACAAATAATGTAGGCTTAGGTGTAAACACATTTTCTTCTTCATGCTCTGGCAGCAGTTTTACCAAAGGGCTTGATTTGCTTTTTGTAGTCATGCTTTTTACATCAGTATGAGACTGCAGTAAATTTTGTTCATAGCTTTTACCTTGTAGACTAATTAAAACCTGCTTCATTACTGCTAGTTCCTGTAAAACAAACAGCAATAGTAAGTTATTTAATAAAATTATATCATCTGAGCCTATTAAAATGATTACTTGTTAGTAATGAATTTATATTCAACCAAAGTACTAAATGGATCAGTAACTGTAAAAAATGATAATTTGCTTGCTGCTGTTAATGATTACTAATTAGACACTAGTAAAAGTAGCATAGTAAAAAAGGCAGACAAGATTAATACCACTCCAATTCTGTAAAGCTTAAATACTATAAAAGATAATATTCATCATGCATTAAGGAACCCATTATGTCCTTTTAATTTATGCTTCCATTTAATGTAAAATACATCTTTGGTACTTTTTGAGGATTAGGTCTTTTGTAGAAGTCTTATAAATACATTACTAAAAATACATATAAATATATTTATCAGATCAGGTAAAAAAGAGTCAATTAATGAAAAGACTTCGTAGGACCAACAGGAAAAAAAAAGTAAAAGAAAGGAAAAAACAGAGTGGGAAAGAAGGAAAAAAGTTTCAACGTGGAAAAAGAAAGAAACAAGGGTACAGAAGTGCATATATATTTGGAAGCTGTAATAATTTACTTTGTAAACAATTTGGATTAATTAGAAAATATTTTTTATTATTATTTAGCTGAAGAAAAACAGATTATTCAAAATGTTCAGTAAGAAAGGAATAAAAAAGCGTGATTTAATAGGCTATCTTCCTTTTTTCCTTGCACCTCATACTGCCTAACATTTTCTTTCCCCATATTTAACGGAAGTAATTAGGATAAAATAAGTTACAGAATCTAGTGTGTTTCACCTATTGCTTCACCTACACCTTGCAATTATCAATTTATTATTGGAGAGCTAGAAGAGCCAAGTCGGTAGAAAGTCTTTCAAAGTTAAGTTTAAAACAATTTCACATTTTTTAACTCTTAATGTTTTTGCTTCCTTGCTCTGTATAATTGCTGTGATCTTCAACTAACATTCAGTACTGCTAAATGATTAGCATTCAAAGAATTAACATTGCTTTATTTCTCAACTAGAACAGTATAAGTCATATTATAGCTAAATAACATACATTTGCACTATCTTACTTTTTAACTCTTACCAGAAAATTACTGACACGTATTCTATTTTCCTTGCATTATTAAAAACTAATTTAACAACATTCAGTTGTCTTTGGCAACGATTTTGCCATATACCTTCTGTTTGTCTATTGCTGTCTTTAATTTGTCCCACACTAATTCAGTTATGTTGATGGATGTTACACTCCGCAGACCGGCTTTATCAAGTGTACAAATTGTTCTTGTATCTCAGTCATTTAATATTAACTATTTGCATAATTCAGCCATGTGTGGTGGCATGTTAAAGCAGCATGACTGCAGAGCAGCTGTTTAGGAGGACTGCATAGTTGATGCCAACATGTTTTTCAAAGCTGTAAACTCTGCAAAGATGTTGCCAAAGCGACACATAGACAGAATTTCTTGATGAAAATAACTCAAGCAGGCATATAACAAATAAGTACACCATCACAGGAGATTAAGTTGTATCCAAACAATGTTTTGACATTAACAAGTGCTGTTCCTATAGTTAAACTTGGTTATTCTGTGAACCAAATAGTTGCATGTTTGAACAGCGCAAAACGCAAAAAACTGTCACGTAGATTTATTTCAGAAACAGAGCTGAAACCTGTATGTGCAGGGTCAAATTCTCCCATGTCAGGATCCACTCAGCAACCTACGGTCCTCTCTGCTTCACAGAGCCCGTCTCATACTAGACAGCCCTGTGTCCCGCCAGGATCGACTCCCGTGTGAGTGGCCACTGGGACCTGGCGGTTCTCAGATAGGAAAAACAAGGAAGGAAGGACGGGGAATGGGGAAGGCAACTTACCCCACAATGGACACATTTAGCGTCACAGTCAAATTTACCATGAGATTTTACCTAAAGTTGCCTTTATATTTGTCCAAAAACCTCTTATATTTATTCAAAAAGACCTTAAAAAGACTGGAGAAACCTTGTAGGAAACTTCAGAAGAATTAGGAATAGGAATTCAACAGAATTATTCTTATGTACAATGCTAAATCCATTTAGAAAAAGGGCCCAAAACATTTCAAAACTTACTGATTTCTACCAAGAAAATATTGAAAAATATTTTTGAACAGCAGCAGTTTTAATCTTGTCTTTTTAGATTCCTTCTTTCCCTTTCCAGAATCTTAATTCTTACATCTAAGTCTTCATTTCTAAATTCTGAACAAAGAGCCAGTAGCACTAGCTGGTGCCAGGGACACGCTGCCATAATTTAATGATACTTTCTAGTCCAAAGGGTGGCAGGTTGGTCTAGAAAGCTAGCAGTGTGAATGCAGCCCTGTAGCGTCCGTTTCTGGACGAACTAAGTAGCGAAGATGTGAAGAAGAAACGGATGGTTAAAGTTTATATAACTTTTTATTGTGTGAAGTCCACAGGTCTATAGGACGGTGCTCATGTAAAACTGTTAACTTACAGCGTTCATTTTGGTTACTCTGTGCACTGCGCTGGCTCTTGGACATGCCAGGCTAGCTGGGTATCCCTGCACCGGGACCGGAAAGCTTGATGGCTTTGGAGAGCCAAAAATGCAATTCTCCTTGGGAGAAGTACAAATACGGATACCTCCGAGTGGATTCTCACAGTCCCTCTCCACTCTGGCCTGTCTCACTGCCCAGGAGACTAGGAACACAAGCACCCGCTCCCCAGTTATGCAGTATCCTGCTGGGGTGAGGCAATGGAGGTGCAGAAAAAAAGGTAGGTTAAGATGGAAAAAGTTAAGGTAGGTAGGTTAAGATGGAAAAGCTGCAACATCTGCAGCTGGGACCCCAACACCACTTACAGACAGTGAGTGCACTCAGGCAAACAAGCATCAGGCACAAACCATCCTTATTAAATGGTCCAAATGTTCCCTCCTCAGAAAGTTGACAGATTTTACCACGAATCCTCAACTGTCCTGCCTGCCGACAAATGCCAAGCACTGAAGCAACAGGCTGTGTGACACATTAAGGGGGACTCGTCTCGAGCTTTGAGCACCCCCCATGCCTACGTGTCTGAACACATGCATGTGCCCAGGAGCTGGGTACGTCGCTTCCCACGGCGGGCAGCGTGGGCACCCACTGCGCATCCCGAGCAGCGACACCACCGCCACCCAGGGCCGCCGCCTGCTGCCGCCTCCGTGGAGAGGGAATAAGGTGCGCAGCTGCCGGCAGGCCCCGCGCTCACGAGCCCCAGTTTCGGGGCTGTAATAATCAACTGGGGTCAATAAAAGACACAGTTGCAGGTGAAAATGGTAGTATGTATTACCTTGCAAACAGCTTCAGAAAAACGTGCTTGCTTACTTCCATTTCTGTTGGCACTATGGTATCCAGCAACACTTAACTCCAAATAGCTAAAAGGACTTTTGTGTGCCTAAATACAAATAGTTCTTTTTACTTTATTTTTTCCTTAAAGAAAAAGCAAAGGATGTATTCAGGATAAGCAAAGGATTAGGCACCAATACTTTCCATGGTGTTCTTTAATTAAAATGTTTTCTATTTGGGGATTTTTCTTTCTAATTCTATCTCAGTAATCTATGTGGCTGAATGCTCTCAGTGGGATGGTTGTGGAACTCTTGCTGCTTGCAAAAACTCTACATTGTATCAAAAACATAGAGCTTTTTAACGGGCCTAAAGGAAATGAACCAAAAATGTGTGACACATTTTTAACATGTGAGGTAAAAAAAGCAAAATAGATGTATGCTGCCTGCATAGCAACATTTCAGTATTTGAGATCTGAGTAAATAATGATATTTGATCTTGAAGCAAATAAACATAAGTCATACTTTATTAAAAATTGCTTTTACTTGTTTATCATGGATAATTGAAATGGTATCTAGAAGAACAGAGACTGAAGAGAAGTTCAGGAATAACAAGGATAAAATGTGATTCCTTCAACTAAGTGGCAGCATTATAAAATATAAATGTATTTAAATTTATGCATTCTATAAAAGGATATCAACTTTTTTACTTGATACAACTTTAAACATACATGTACCAAAAAAAGTTTCTTACATTTTCTTTATTATTGCAAAAATTCAAAACTAGTTTAATACTAAAAGTGATCATCAAAAAAAATTTACATAATCCAAACAAAATACAAAAACTGCCCAATAAAGAAAATGATTGAGGCATAAAAGGGAATGCTGTCTTATCAAGTAAATAATTGATGAAGAATATCAAAACTTTGCCTACATTAAGCACAATGAGTATTTATCAGGAAAGCCTTATCATTTCTCTTCAGTGGACTGTCAACAAGAACGAACATTTTTCTTCTTACTGTCTCTGTCATAGAACCATAATGAAAAGAAGCATTTCTGTGCACTCAGCTTGCAAAGGCACTTAATATTGTGTGTGTGTGTGTAATTAAAATAAATATAGTATGTAATATAGATCTATATAAGCAGTTAAAATGATATATATTTATATATCATGCTCTGGAAGCAGATGCAAAATAATGTTAAGAAAAAGCAACTGACACACAGAAATCAATTACATAAATGTAACTTCTCATAATCTTCTGGCAGGAGTGCCTTGCACCTTCAATCATTCTTTGACGAAGTATCTTAGAAAGATATTCTGCATGGGGTAAAATGAATGGTTGAAAATGTTCGGTAGGAGGAGATATCAACCTCTCTGTTTGAAAGATTATTCTTTCTGATGGTACTTTTAATGTCTTTTCATAGGACAAATATCACCACAAGAGCAGTCAATGAATGTCCAGGACTTCCGTTTTCATACAGTAAAGCATGTGGTTAGCACACTCAGATATATATACTTAAAAAAAAAAAGTGATCCTAACAAAGGCACAAACAACTGACTGAACATTTGCCATGTCAAATGCTATTCTACTTTTAGTTTTACAAATAGAATTTATCACTGCAAACTTCACCTTGGATTAGATCTCTTTTGAAGCAGAGAACAAGCTGATCAAATAATGCCTATCCTAGAAAATTAATAAGATTTTGGCAAAACCACTGAAGTTTGATAACTGACAAATGTTCCAAAGAAGCAAACAGCGTAAATCCCAAGTAGAGGAATGGAAACACAGAACAGGTGCCAAGTGATATGATCTTTAAACAAGAGAACCAAATTGATTGACAAATACAAACAAACAAACAAACAAAAATGGAGTTATGACAATAGAAGTTTGTCGTCCTCAGAAATGCTAATCAAAACTTAAAAACTCTCCATACTTGTGGGCAAAGCATAAAGATGGTGGTTTCAGATGCTTCTTGCCCTCCCAAATCTGCAGGTTTTGTGTACCATTTAAGAGTAAAGCCTATAAGTTAAGGAGTAACTTTTGAAAAGCTTCTGTTCTTTATTTTAACTGCCATGTGGTCCCCACATGGTTAAAATTGTAGTTTAAAATAAAAATATGCCTCCAATCTGGAGGAACTTGAGAGATTCCGGCACTGTCTTTGGGACCAGGAGGAGCTGGAGGGTAGAGTCCCCCTTGAGCGGCCGGGGCCACACAAAAAGGGTCTCAAGAGGGTCAAGACTTCGTACGTGGCAGCTTGAATAGGTGACTGGGCTCAGCCTAAAGCAGGTCGGACTTAAACAGTCTGGTGACCATTCTGGTTACACTAACTTCTATAATAATAATGATGATGATGACAATAATAATAATAGCACATGTAAATGGGGAAAGACAACTGTCCTTGGACGAAAAGCATGGCAGCCCTACGTGCTCTACGTAATTTAGGCAATTTTTGGTTGTTTTCCAACAACAGGTCAGCGCAGGGAAAAGCAGAGATCAAAAATGAGATCAGAACTACATGAAGAAATACTGATCTGAGAAACCTAAGACAAAATGATTTTTAAGAACGCTATATATTTACTAGTGTTTTGTAAGGGGTGTTATTTCATGATTAATTTCTCAGCTTCTCAAGATTTGAAAGCTCTTGTTCAATACCCAAACGTTCTTCGGAGGACTCAAAAAAGACGATTTTCTACTTTCTATACACCCGCCTGGAACGAAACGGATCTAAATGGGGAAATGGGTGCGGTGGCGGCGCGGTTCAGGAAGAACTGGCTTCACAGCTCCCTGTCTCGCTGCTCGGTATGGCCAGCTTGATGGATTTATAAGATGGTGATAGAGAAAATACGAAGGACCGTGTTCTCTATGAAAACTCTGTGTTTTCTCACTTGAATCTGTCCTCAATTCCTATTGTGATATTCTATGCGAGTAAGGGGGTGTTAAAAATAAACTCATATCACTTAACAGCTGATATTAAAATGGATAGGGATCCCTTTGAGAATTTTGGCTGCAATTCAGCTTTGCAGCATGTGACCAAAGACTTGGGTGGACTTCACCACACTGAACTTTAGCCATCTTCAGTAATACTATTTAAACACAAGCTAACTAGCTTGTCTAGCTCCTCGCTATAGCTACTGTTGAGAAATTCATAGGTTACAGTTCATTTGGCAGATTTTTGAGGAAATGAGGACGTCACACCCTTCATAGGCCTATATTTATTTTATGAGTACAAAGCCCTGGATGACTTTCAGATGTGAAAATCTACAGTGTAGATTTTTAAAATCAGGCAAGGTCAGTGTCTTCTGCTTTGTCCTTCAAATTGTCAAGTCGTATCTCAGATCATCCTTACGCTGGTAATACACTTCCATACCATAAAAAAATCACCAAATAAAATGGAGGTAGAAAAACTGGGCCTCCTTCACAGAGTTTTGGCACAGAACATCAAGTCACTGACACATTTCAGAAGAAAACAGATGAGAGAACTGAAATACAACCTGGTCCCACCCTTCCACATCTGCTATGCCTTGCATATAGCACTTTGTGAAGAAAAGGTTTAAGTACAGTACTCCAACTTTTGAGTGCACTTAGAGAAAGGAGACACGTATGTATCATTTTTCAGGAATGAGACTCTCTTAAGTAGAAGTACTACTGAGAGTATCTGCTCTTAAGAAGTGCTGATGATTCACACAAGGAACTGTTTTAGAACTGGTCTTCATGGGCTTCATTTCCACCAGACAGCTAAAGAAGGACTCTAGCCTAAGAAGAGGAGTATTTGTCTCTATTTTTTGGCTGGAGGTACTAAAAAGACCACCATTAGCACACAGTCACCTATACTAGACATTAATATTAATGATGACACAGTGTGAAAGAGGAAAAGATGTGGTAGAGCAAAGATGTGGTAGAGCAAAATGAGGCAAATGGTAAGTCAGTGCAGTCCACTATTTACGACTGCAGATGGGTAGGATGCAGGGGCATTAGTGATGCTAATTCAGCTTCAACAGTGGAACTCTCTGGGTTCATGTCTCTTATAAGGTACTGGATGAAAGATCTCAAAATAGAATTTAACATGCACCCATGCAATTTAGAAAACCTCACAAAAAGTCATGGTTTAATCCTCACATAAGGCAGAACACATTTGCTGTAGTTGCATCCTCAGCTGAAGGTGCACTGTAAATATCAGAAGTCAGCAAAAATTCTGGTGTGAGATTTTAACATATGGTCATTTTAGGCACAGTGATATGCACTGAAAAACGGGAAACTCAATATGGAATGTCCTGATCAAACTAATGAATCTGGTAACCGGCTAATGGCAAGATGCCAGACCATATGCAGGATGTTATAGCTTCTCTGCTCCGCAGAGTTACTTCAGGAGTTCCCTATATCCCAATACATATAAAACCTTAAAGTGAACTGATAAACCTATGACGATATGGATTTGCAAATCACTTCCAGTTGTTTGAAGTAAAGGCATTAGAACTGTAGCAACAATAAAATGGGCTGGTCATTGGAAAGAATGGCTTTTATCTTTTTAGATGCATAAAAATCTCTGCCTACTCAACTGTGTTGCATGTTGTTTACAACAGTTAAATATTTCTAATCTCATAGACCTGTCTCAGAAATAATCTGTCTCAGAATTTGTGTGATAAATTTTGAACTTTTTTCCCCTTTTCCCACTTTACTAAAGTTCAGAAATACATTTGCAATTTTAAGTAGGACTAATTCTCATTTTTTTTTAATTTGAGCTATTATGCATATTCAAATTAAATAACGGGTATGCTTTCTAGTAAGTTCTACCTAAAAGAAGTTGAAAGTATTAATATGTCAAAACATCCTGTTAACATCAATTACGTAGAAGCCCTTGTCTTTTTGAGCAGGATAACACAATTAGTTTGATTCGCTCTGTCTTTTGTATTTCTTACATTTAAATTCCATTTTCATTTTGTACTGTTAAAATACTACCATAAATTGAAGAAAGATTTACACAGCTAGATAACTAGTAGAATATGATTTTAAGATTCATAGACAACTGAGGAAAAATGAACAAAAACAAGCATTAAATATTTAGGAAATCCTACTGAGAATGATTTCTTGATTAAATGTCTATCATCTCAACTGACTCTATCACTTAAAATACACATACCAATCCCCTAATAAATGAATTTTATTTTACCTACAAAGATTTCTATTATTAAAAGAGCAAAACATATTCACATTGTATTTATATTAACTGACATAATTAAGCCTTGGTTTATTATCATGTTTTTAAGATAGCAAATAAATAATAAACTACTAGTAGAAAGCACACTTAGCACACAGCCATTTATTATGTATCACTGCAACTGGAAAGATAATTCTTTAAAGAATATATAAAAAATGGTAAAATATTCTGAATGGCAGAGCTCCAAGAAAAAAAGAAAAAAGAAAAAAGTATGTACCTCACTGTTAAATCCTTCTTCTTCCTAAATCAGTACTATTTGGAATTCAAGTTTAATTAAAGCTTGACAATAACAGAATAGATAACAAAAATGAGAAATACTGCTTAGAAGCATATTTTCCTTGTAAAATATGAGCTAGAAACTTCTCTACACTCATTTAGCAATGTAAATGTCACTTTGTTTCTCCAAGCTTTAAGCTGAGAATAGCCTCAGGGCTTACTTGTGATGCAGAAATGTCCCTGTAATCTACTTAGAAAACATGCAGAACATTAATAGAAACTAGAATCTGGGAACATAAACGTAGCATAAGAAAAATGATAATTACTCTGGCTTAACATTTAAAAAGAGAGCTAAGCATTGTACATCAGCAGTTTTTTTTTATATCAAACAAGTTGCAGCACATAGATGAGCAGGAAGTCATTCACTTTGGAAACACAAATAATTTTCACATTATCTTGTACAATCTTTCGAGCAGAAAGAGGGGAAAGAAGCAGAGCTAGAGATTGTTCGAAGGCACCTGTTACCAATCACTTCCTTTCAGCCACATCTTCCCAACCCCTGCCGATAGACCCTTTCCATCCCCCCTGCCTCCAACAAAGCCGTTTTTGCTCCTTTTATCCACTAAGCCTCCATCGCTCATTAAACACGTTCTGTCCTCCCCTTTGCTCCCCTCACGGCCTTTTATGAGCCTCTGAACTTCTCTCTACCTCTGGTTTTGCAGATGGCAGCTGCTGCTGCTCTCAAAGTTCCTAAAACCAATATGCTGGCTTTCTGACCTAAGTTATTTCTAGTCAATCTTCTTCAGCATAATTTAATTATAGCTTAGGATAGTATTAGCCATACTTTAAATTATGACTAATAATGAAATACTGAAAAGTCATCTGGAATCCTCAAGGTCATTCCTGGGTTGGAATGAGACTGTGGGAGTAGGAAGTTCAGCAGCAGAGGACATTCATTAGGGAGAATACACAGGTAAGAAAGATAAATGTCAGTATTACAGCAACTGGTCAAAATGAGATGAAGCACAGGCACTTCAGGAGACTTTGCATTCCTCAAAAGAGAAAGAAGAATAAAAACATCCCATCCATTCATTATTGGCTGCATAAAGGGACCATCACTGAGAAGGGGTTTTGTACAGGATTGTGGTGTGAGATGCCTACGTACAAGCATATGGACTCCCAGATCCTTCATCTTAGAATACTGAGAATCAGAGACACAACACAAGAATGAAAGAGAAGTCGTCTCCATATTCTGAAATTATTAAAATTTCTGACAAAAAGTGACTGAATCGCAAAAAAAATAATTCATATGGCAACACTTAAGGCTTAAGCATTCAAGATTTATAGAAATCCTTTGCATCCTTAGCCTGTTATAGGAACTTCTGGAGGGGTCTTAGAGTCATCAACTATGCACATAAATAAATGCTAACAAGATTTTATTTTCAGGCTTTTAACCTCCGAAAAATGTAAAGAGGAATGGCTGTGGCTAAGAGACACATGAGATTCTTGGATTAATTCAATACCACACAGTCTGCAAAGAGTTTGAGCAAATAACCATTTCTTTCAGTAGCTGGGCTAATAATACTTTTCTGCACTAAGCTGTAATATTTGTGAGGTGTATAGTTACAGTTAAGAAAGCCAGATAAATTCAGTTATTAAAAGGGATTATTTTGATGTACTGTTAACTGTTAACTGTAAAAATCTGGAAAGAGATACATGGAAGGAAAAGAAAAGGATGATCCTTACTCATAAATGGTGAGCTATACATCCAATTTAGAAAGCTCCTGACCTACTAATTAGAATATAAATTCAACATAAAAGTTACTTAGGCAATCAAATTTTTAATACTAACTTAGGTAGACTATCCTCCGCAAAACGAGGTAAATAGCAACTTTTTATAGTTCAATATGATTCAAAAACAATGGGAGCTTTCAAGGGCTAAGATAAATACATTTTAATTTATCCTAATTTAATATTTGTACCAACTCAGGCACAGGTATTAAGACAGATTTAGTCCTCACTTCTATTAGAGTGTCCCAACAACATAGTGACATAAGCTAAGCTTTCCCGACAGCAACCAACCTCCACGTGTTTGCCTCTGTTCAACGGAATGATACCAAACCATTCAGTTTATCTGAACTACTGCTACAAGTCTACTGCTCCCTTTCGCAGCAGGCAGCCGGGGCCTCATTTCTAGCTGCTGCCTTCACTTGAAGGGCTCTGGCCCAGCAACCCCTACCTCACCGAGTCGCTAAAGCAGGGGACTAGCTGGGCAATCCTGCACTGGCACGTGCGAGCACAGCCCCTCGTAGGCCCCAAGTGCCCAGGGCTGGAAAGGACATAAAACCTCAGTCAAATTTTATGTCCTTTTGCCAGGTTATGGCATTCATGTGTTGATAAATAATCCTATCTGTATAAACAACTGCGTTACACGATTGCATTAAATATTATAAACAACCTTCATTTCATAAATGTCATAAATGTTATCCTTTCATTCCTTAATACAATAGTTTCACAGTTAGTTTTAATTTTACAGACCAAAAAGTACCGTCCTGCCAGACTTAATGAGACTGCAGTTTCAGAAAGCAGGTCTAGAAAAAGAGATAAATAGCGTAAACTAAGATTAAAACCTTCATATTTAAGCAAACTGAAACTGTTCTTAATATTTAGTAGATGACCTATTTAATAACCTTCTGCTGGCATCTTTTACATCACTGACTTTTTGTTCCTTTTCATGCCTTCTAGATTATTTATATTTAAAAAATATAAATAAAACTATAATTTGTTAAACTTGCTCTGCTTCTTTTGTAGAAACAATAGATTACTAACTCCACATCACAGCAGTTTGTTCACTCCAGATTGATTTCAGAAAGACTTAGAAATCAATTTCTGTACTTTGCATTTAGAATTTAGAAGTCTGTATCTTAAAATTTGAAGAAATACTACAATGCCATACATCAAAGCATAGCGAATTTATAACCTCTTGTATGTAACCTCAGAAAAGGATTACTAATGCTTCTTGCCAAACACCTGAGTGCTGACAGACAGTTCTTCCAAGTTTTTATCAGAAGCTTGGAAGCCAATGGATAAAGCTTAAAATTGCACTTCTGATGTTCCACAATATTAACAACAGTACCAAGCATTAATGCCAATGGAAATGCCAAGATCACAGAACTCATGGTAAATATTTCTTTTACTCAAAGGCTGAGTCTTCACAAAAAGAAACAAAGAAACAAAGAAAAAACTCAAACGGATGAATAGTATTATGGATCAAGAGTTACAGCAAAAAAAGGACCTAGGGATTCATCCCAACTAATTTTAGTACTTAAAAGACGAGAGAGTTTTGACGAGAGTGTGTGCTCTGCAGGTCTGGACGCAAAATGCCTTTCCCCCTTACCCAGTAATTATTGACATATAAATATTTTTACTAGCTCTTTTGCTTGCTGGACCCTCTCCAAAGATGGATTCAACCTGCTATTCTAACACATAGCAATTCCACTTTTTTTTTTGGTTTGTTTTGGCTTTGTCAGATTTCTGTTTTATTATCTGAATAGTCTTGCGCAGCATTAGAGAAGGGCCAGAGCTGGTGCAAGATGTAGGGAGAGAATCCCACATTAAGACCACAAGTCTCTGTGCAGTTTGGTCACATACAGTTGGACAGTCAAAAGTGTGATTGAATTAGAAAGAACTCATAAACTACAAATAATAATGCAAAAAACCACTTGGGTTTGAAATATTATTTTAAAATCAGCAGTGTTTACTAGAAGGATGTTAAGAAGAGACCCCTTGCTCTTACAAGTAATATTTTAAGCCTCTGATGGATCTGTAAAAACAATGAGAAACACTAGTGGCTATCTTGATGATACATATACAATTTCTCAGGCTCTTAAACCGCCCTGAAAACTTGGGTGTGTTAACAACTGCACCTGCTCCCTTGCACTGAGGGCTACACAGGCAGCACGGCAGTGGTGCAGAGCCCAACACCTCCTGACAGTGCGCAGAGCAGCAGGGGAAGGAAGGCGCAGGCGCAGGGCATGGCACCGGCCCTTCCTCAATAACGAAACCTCCGCCTGGCTCTGGAAACTGCAGGAAGGGACTCGAACCCACGCTCAAGAGAGTGCCCATCCGAAGAACAAAGTAGTGTTTACTACTTTGAGCAGATACTCAATGATATAAATGAGAAGATTAAAAAGTTTTCAATGTGCATTAATTGAGGACAAAAAGAGAAGGCGATAAAGAAAATTAAGAATTTGATCCAAAGTTCAAGAAAAGATTCATATCCCTCATATGGAGGGACCCTATATTTTATGAGAACATATAGTCAAGTGATTGCTTTTCATTTTAATTTTCTGCAGTAAAATATAATCATCACCAAATTAGCTTCGTTCTGTCCACATTATTTAAAAATAAAAAACTATTTCATTACAGGAAGAAATATCTAGTGCCATTTTTTCTTTAATGAAAGAGCTCACATAGAAGCCCTACATTAATTCTTCTGTAGTTCAGAACTTAGATATTTAACTTTTCATTCCCAAATTTAAAATACGTGAAAAGGAAAGTAAGATTAAGCACACATGTAAGTATTTCTTTATACAAACAAATGTACATAAATGCTATAATTAACTCCAAAGCAAGCAGTATAAATCCAACTGATATCATATGGAGATAAAACTGAAAGAAAAACCCTCAAACCCTAACATTTCATTAAAAAGAGTTAATATAACCCAAGACCACACAGGTTGAAATGCCTTAAATCAAAACCATATAGTTATTGCAACTGTCATTTAAGGCAGCATAAGGTTGTTTTGGCATTTTGCTTGTAATTTTAACACACTTATACTTCAGTTTATCTTAACTATGAATATCACGGAATATCCTGGGTTTAGACATTTTATGAATTCAAATGTTCTTGCAAACTCAAGGGAAATAAGGTAATTTCTAGCAAGAAATGACAATATAGCATGAGGAGTAACTAAACAAAAAAAGTACTGATAGTGATTACGTTATATGATAGTATGCACAAAAGGTTGTAAACCATAATGAATATTTTTATCAGATTTTGTAATTCAGTAGTTAGAGACTGTAGACTTATATTTTAAAATGCACACCCTGTCTAAACAAAGTAAATTTTAATTAACCCAAGATTACACAACTTTTTTTTTTTAAGCAACAGCATGGATACTTAACGTTTCTGCCTATTTGTATAATGGTTGGGTGGTAAAGAAATCTACATGAAGACTAACTCACCAATTCACTATAAACCAGGCTGTCTATCATGACTATCATGTAAAAAGATTTTAATACATGAGACATTTAAAATGCCTTTCAGGGAAATTTTAAAAACTAAGACTGCTGTAAGAGGCCTGCATTAAAGTGAAAAAAGAAAAGGCTGCATTAGGAATCATCAGAAATGAGGAAAGATAAACACAAAACCAAAATAAAGAGAATGCTACTTGTTATTTTCACATATTTTCCTAAAAATGACTTTGTTTATTTCTGTGCTTCTTGGTCTTTTCCATAGTGCCAGTATTTCACAGTTTTCTTTCCCCAAACATGCAACTTCTAATGATACTTTCAATAACTATCCTTTCCTAAATATATGATTTGTCAAAAGTTGTTATGAATACTAAGGACTATTTTTAACATCTTTACAAAAAAAATAGACAAAACTGAAAGCATTTTGGATATATATTTTGCACATTGTTTTAACATCAAGGGCGAGAGCAAAGCTCATCATGAAGCCTTTTTCAGGCTCAAGCATTTGCTTTGTTTTTTATAAGGCTTACACCATTCAGACTTGCTTGCATTGCTGGCTACAATTTGAAAATTTTAAGTGGTGAAATGACATGAAGCAGAAAAAGCTGCATATCAGGAATAGTTTATATAGGTAGTCATATAGGGACTAAGGCTATTTGGATGTAAGGATGTTGAACAGCTTCAGAGTAGTAATTCTGATGTTTTATTACAAAGCATTGCTAAGGTCTTTCCTTATATCTTTCGTTATTTTATTTCTTTATTTATCACTTAATACTGGCTTAAATCAGCTGCAAAGCACGTTGGTTGATGGAACGATCCTAGAACTAGGCATGCAAGCCATAGCTGCTTGGGAGCAGACTGTCTCGAGAGAAGTGGTAGGAACAAAAAAAAAGAAAGAAGGAAAGAAATTTGCAATTAGCCTTGTAGCCAACTGCCTATAATACTGAAATTGTGTAATATCTAAACACATGACTGTATCATTAGTCTTCTCATTTCATTTTATTTACATAATAACAAACTTGTAAATCAATTACCTGAAAAACATTTTATTTTTTCTACAATATTACTAGCATTTTGTCTATAGAACTTAAATTAATTTTCTTGACTTCATACTTTAGCTTGCTCCACTGCAAGAAAAAGAACCGTGGATTGGAATGATTTGAAAGCTGTCCAGGAATAAGAACATCCAGTTACATGCTTGACCAAACTGTGTCACTGTCATGCCAAAGAATGATCAGATGTTGTGCATCTTTTGTCCTTTTTGTATTTGTCAAAAAATAGCAAAAAAATGCACAAGTGCTTAAGTGTGCAACCTCTTTTAAAAGAAAAAAGTTGTTTTTCATTTTTTAATAAAATATTCCTTCATAACGGCACTGAAAACAAAACTTTTTTTCTGTATATCTGTATTGATTGAAAAGTTTTCCTAGAGGTAAAGAAATTAGGAAGTGAATCTCGCATGTGTCCTCCAACAGTACACACAGTTTCACAGCCACATCAAAGTAACCAAATCATGTTAAGAAAAGACTTGGAAGAATAACCAAACATCTTTAAAAATAACTGAGTTGAGAAAACTACTGCTTTATAATAATAAGAGCAAATGATTGCTTTGCTAGAAGAAATTATATTCCAATCTTTACTGAGTGATTCAACTAAGATGCAAGTCATCTGATCACCAGGATCTTCAAATACAATAGTACACTGGATTTTTTCTAATTATTTATTAATTGCAGGCTTAGAATATAAATAAAATCTTGGACTTCTGATTTTTTCTCCTGTAAAGCAATTTTATAATAACATTGTAATTAAAAAAAAGAAGTAAGCTGAATTTTACATAAAGATTAGTTTGCGCTAAGGTAAGTTATTGCTTATAAGGGGTGGAGTCAGACATCAGAAGTAACAGGTAGCAAATGATCACTTCTGATAGACCTACAGATGATCCTGCCAGGTCAGTGACACCTGCAGGGTATTAGACAGAAGTATGTTCAATTACACTCTGTTCTGTAATTAGACTATTTTAATCTCAATGCATGGAACTTTTCACAAGCACTACAATAAATTTGGAGTGTTAAATGCAAAAACTATTCCAGGAGGAAATTACATCAGACGGCCACCCAGGGTGATTCAGCACAGAGCATAAACAAGCTAAAAACTTGTGTTCTTTTCTTCACTTTTATTTGAGTTGATCCTTCCCTACTTGAGGTCTGCACTCAGAAAACAGAACGAGTACAGTTTTCACTTAGGTTGAGGCTTACAAGCTCAGCTGTCAATGAGATCACTTTGGTTTGTTTTTTATAGAAAACGCTTCTGTACCAAGTCAGCACAAACTGGTTTGGATCATTTCACGATAATATTGGTGAACTGATCTGAGAAGAGAAATTGGGGGGAATAGCAAGGGAAGGAGATAAAGGAGAACAGTTTTGGAGGTGTGAATGAGGAGACCTGCATGGATAGTCAGGTTTCTATAGAAATAATAGCATTATAAGGAGTGATAACTCAAACACAGAAAGAGTAATTTAAGTGACTTGCAAATCCCTTCGAAGGAATCTCCCCCTCTCTGTTCTTCCAAGACTGGAAACTGAAAGGCTGCTTTCACAGAACTATTCATATGACAGTATCTTCTCTTTCCAAAGAGGAAACAGGTTACAGATTTCATCACAATGTACATAAAGGCAGTGCTGTTTTTCATCACATTCAAAATTTTAGAAACACTAACATTATATTTGCTCTGCAAGTCCTTGAAAAATTACTCAGCAGCACTAAGAGATCATTTAACAGCTTTTTTTTCTTCGTATTCTGAATATTTGTAGTATCGTCAAACTTTCATATCACTAGTCACCCCTTTTTAGATCATTTTATCTGTGGGACTCCTTTGGTGAACTTCATTTACTTCTATCCTTTATTCAGACATGTAATCTGCACAAGAACCTTCTCTCAAATCCCATAACAGTTTAGTCCCTTAAGATTGCTTAGAAAGGGATCTTGACAAAAGCCTTTGGGAATTCCCATAAAGTTAACTTACATGTAAGACTTCACATACTCCCCACTCCTAGCCCGGAGAACGTTTTGCAGAAGCACCCTGACACTTTGCCTGGAGGAAACTCGGTAAGTTCATATGAAACCCTTGCCAGGATGAGATCTGAGTGCCTGCCATCCTGTCTACTCTCCCCCAAGCCCGTCCTGGAGGTGAGGAGAAACCATGGTGCATGAGCTGGAAGTCACCCGTGTGGCGCTGCATCCAGGCTGCTGGTCTCAGCGACTGGGGAGCTGCGGGACTCACTCTGGGCATGTTGCAGCACACACGCCTTGCAGATCATAAGCATTGCCATGTATCAATACATTACCTTCCCTAACTATTAAATCCTTGCTGAAACCCTACTTAAAGACTGCGGGGTGTTATCTGTTATAGGCATAAGAAAAAGAAAGGGCAGTGAGACTAGAGCCACTGGCCAGAGTAAGAGAGAGAGAAATCAGCAGCTCAGACACAACTCAGAATCTTCTGGGTACCTGACAGGCACTATCACTTACGCTTTGAAAAACTACTGCGACAAAAGAAAACAACAAAGTGAACCATTTTTCCCTGTGATTTAACAGTGGGGAGAGAGAAAACATTGGTAGTAATGGTAAAATAGGAAAATTACCTCACGATGATTTAGAAGTTTCTCCAAATCTGCAGCCATTTGATTCTTGACACGCAGCAAAGCTGTCTTTTCTTTATTTAAAAGGCTGGTAGAAAGAGGATAGGCAATACAGTAATAGCAACAGATAATCTCCTTTAATCTTGTATTCTGGTTGAAACATGCATTTTCTAAAGCTAAATACTGGCAACAATGAAAATCTGCTCAAGTAAATATAGCAAATGATCCTTCTGTGTGCTCAAGCATTGGATTCTCTTTTTCATAAATGAGTCTGAATGCACAGATCCATAAAAAATCTCACTTTAGTCAAACAGCAATGGTATTCAAAACCACTGTAAAATATTTTTTCTTTGTTTCTCCAAAGGATAATTTAAAAATATTTTCAGGACATTTAATTATAATCTACTGGTTTCTTTGAGGTAAAATGGGCTTATTTTATAAAGAGAAGTAAGTAAGGCTTCCTATATTTACACTTCCATTTCAAAATGTCTTTAATTCCTTTATTTTTAATGAATCACTATTAGCAACACATGCTTCCTTCAAAACTATCTGCTTTAATAACTGTCTACAGAATTTTTTTAATAGCAAATGCAAGAAGATACACCAAATCTTCAAGCTCAGTAGTCTTTGCAGAAATTGTAAATCTTTTTTTTTTAACCATTTATTATTCAATACAAGACAATCCAAGGCATCGAGTCTGTTTTGTGAACAAAGTTAGGAAAACAGCTTCAGCGTAAAAGCCTGCTTTTGTAGCACAAGCTGTTAATTGCCCTTTGTTTTAATAGTTACGGAATAGGAACATTTGAAATGTTCAGCACACACATCCGAAGCCTGGGCAGCAACTAAATAATTAAATGTATTTCTAATATAATTAAATGCATTTTCACATTCATTCCCAACGTCAAATTCCAAACATAAACTTCAGATTAATGTATTCATAAAGCCTATGTATTATCTATTTTGTTATAAGAGCTGTAAAGTTTTCTATTTGGAGATCAATTTTATCCACCATTATAATGATTCAACTATAAAACAAAAAGTATAATATAAATAAACAAATCACCAAAAAACAACTTAACATGTGGATTGCAAATAGGCAGTATTGAATATAGGTCATAAGATTCAAATGCTTATTAAAATATGGAACAATTACATATGTTACAAGCACAGATTCCCTGTAATATTCCCTGTATTTACTTCCCAGAAATGATTGACTTTTTTTTTTAATTGTCTGTGTATCATCACTTTATTTTAAATAAGCAATGTCATTCTTGCCCTGAGGATTTCCAGTTCTTTACAAGCTCTATACTGTATATTATGGCTGTCAATTCCTTCTAGGCATTCATTAATTCTTAATTCTCAGGAAAATTTTATAGTTTGACCAAATTGCTTAAGTTGCATTACTGAAGTTATTTAAAAGGAAAGTAGTAACATTTGTGAAACACCACAGAGATTTTTTTTTCAAGAATTTTATCATCTGTGCCACTTTAAATCATAATGAAATTGTTGTGCTATTTTTTCCTGAGTTCATGTGTTGTAGACTACTGTATTTCCATTTTTCTTGGCTTCTGCACAGCAGAAACTAATCCTTTTAGAGCATGACTTACAAACTTATGACAGAAGCAATAATAACATTCTTGTATGCCTTAAATAGTGTGCTTAACAAGCACATACATTAGTGTTTATCACCAACCAGAAGTTTGCTTTCAAGGTTCAGTTTCATCTATGGAGCAGAGCCTACTCCACATAATGCTTCTTCCCCTTCTGAATCAATATGACAGGACTGATCCATGTACTGTCCTAACAGTTTTATTTGTGGGTAAATACAGGAATTAGGCTATGCTAATATATGGAAGGAAGAGCAGCCCATGACGTACTCCAACAGGACGGAGAATTACAGAAAAGCGGTGCAGCAACTTAATTTCCTAGTGCCTTGGTTTCCATCCAGAAGAAACCTGCACGTTTGGAAGCATGTGTAGTTTCATTCTACCACGCTTTCAAGACCTAAGCACAGATGAATCCAGGGTCCAGGAATACAGGACTTAGTACGGAATACACTTGTCAAATGCATACACATTCCTTACGGAATCATTGCTTCCTTCTGTTTTGTTTTCTTTGGGATCTAAAGCCAAGGTTCTTGGATATCATAGGAAAGATACTCGTAGGTGATTTGATTTGCTGAAAACTAGCATTTCCTAACCTCATATTTTGAATTTGGGCAATTAGGCCATTTTTTAAAACTTTGTTCTGAATGTACTAGCTACTATCCTTTTAAAAAGATTCTACTGTTACATGTTCTGAATAATGTCTATGTTGAATACACTAAATAAATGGTTTTATGCATCACTCTATTTTTTTTGTTATTGCTTGTTTAGTTTGCCAGAAATACTGCTTTTTCAAACAACTGCTCTTTCCCAGATGATCTAAGTAGTAAGGATTGTGTCTTTCTGTTATTTTCATGTTAAAGCATGAAGAATTTTAAAGCTTAAGTCCAATCTTGGGTTGTTTTCTGCATTATGTGGTAACATCCAAACATTACTATCAAAAAAATCAAACTTAAAAACCTAAAATGGGTATATGAAGGTTTTGTACATAAAACTGAACCTACAATGCAGGTAGATAATGTGGATGGATATTATATACACACAACCGTCCCTTCTCTGACAATTACAGATGAATGAGCCCTTTTCTACGCTCAGAATAGGCAGCTAATTTTGAAAATTTTAATTATTTTTTTAAACAAATATAGTTAGAAAAAGAAGTAAACGGAAGTTGTTCAGAACAGAAGAGACTAGCATGAATAATGAGTGATCCCTCACAGTGCAGCTGAATAACCCATATCAGATTTATAACAGCATCTATAAACTTTTGCTCCATGGTTTCAACTGGAGTGCTTCAACTGGCTTAAAAACTCTAGCCTGTGAAGTGTCTAATTTACAAAGTGCAGGAGTTTTATAAGTTGAAATACAGCTCAGAAAAGACACACTTGTAGAAAAAATTAAATACATTTGTACAAATTTTGTTTGGAGCATTTCCAGGTAAACTGCAGTACCATTTGAATAGATACTGCATATTTCCAAAAAAAAAAGTAATATTCTCTTAAAATCTCCTTGCCAGAATTCTGCAAGGAGAAAAATTCAGCTGAACCTGAGAATGTTTTGCATGTCAATTAAAGAACCCAAAATGTTAAGTAAGGAACATTTCAGTACATAGCTTTTTAGTGAGTAAAATCCTTGCACTGCTTCTAGATCTACCACACAGTCAGGCTTTTGAGAAGTGCTTTTGGATAAACCAAACACTTTTAAAATCAGCCAGTAGTATTGAGAAATTTGAGTAACGACATTTAAAATAAATACCCTCTCTTTATGAATGAAGTCCTGTTTAATGTCTCTAGTTATTTATATACCTACATTTTTTTAGAGAAAACTATGTACCAAGACTACAATTATTTCACTGCACACACAAGAATGAAATTCATATACTTTTTTTTCCACCACTGCATGAAATAGTTACAAGCTATTTTTTCATAAGAAGTACTAAATATGGTGTTTTCATTTCTGGTTAAAAGAACTGGGTATAAGAGATTTCTTCATAATAGGGCTAAGGTAGAAGGCATCCCCATAGATGCAACGGTTCATATCTAGCACCAGTCTTCACTTTTATCAACTTGAGTATTGTTTGAATCAACATAAATGAAAGGTTCTTTGACAGCAAACAGTGTTTGTTTTGAAACCATCTTAAACTGAGCCTGTAGATATCCTATCAAGATCGGAGATTTTTTTATCCCAAGCGTGTCTTGAGATAGACGGCTCCATGCGCAAGCAGACACAATAGCTCTTCCCAGGGCCACCTCAGCCCTGTCCCCTGCCAAAAAGCCAACACAGGAAGAATTCAAAGGGCAGTGGGAAGGAGCGTGGATGGTGAACACATGGATTACAACTAGAAAAGCTTTGATTATACCTCTCCCTTTACCTTACAGTGCCAACACATGTAACTTCCCATGAGTCTAAACAGTAATCTCCTACATCAGTAATAATCAGAGCTGGGTCTACAAGGTGTTCAAGCAGAAAAGCTGACAAACATGACAACTATGCATCTACCTCAGCTACAACAGCTCTTGTAAGTCTTATGAAGATAGAGCTGAAGATCCACAAGGCTGTGTGGAGGACATCCAGAACAGAAACATTCCCATCAAGGCCACCAAAATAGTTCCAGCTCTGGTAGAGTATGCTACTTGCAGGCCCCGATTCAGGCAAGTACCTATCTGCTTATACCTTTCCTTCCAATTTAATACATATTGACACAGGTTATCACTGAGAACTATTTGAATAGGTCAGTTACTGTTATATGAAAAAGCAGACCTGCATTGATATGGTGAGGTGGGGCAGGGGGAGGAGGGGTTGAAAGACAGACCCAGCTAAGGAGGTACAAGGTTTATAGAAGACAAGAGGTAAGTTGATCTAGTTAAGGCTGGCTTTAAAGCAGACACTGGAAAGAAACTTATGATGGATCAGCAGGACAATTCAAAGGATCTTTTATCAAAAAGATAGGTTTGAATCTCTCCCACTCTTCTTGTGGAAATAATTTCTGTCAGAAATGACACTTTCATAGAACGATGCAACGTGGAAAACCCTGAACACATTCCTTGCTGCCTATCAAGGACACTACACTATAAACCATTATAAGCAATTCTGGAAAAAAATCAATGAATGTGTGACACAAGCACATCCTCAGTCCAATCTTGATAATCCCTCCAAACTGAAGTTGAGGAAGAGCTGGTAAAGAACCCTGGTAGGGACCACACAGATATGACTTAATGAATACTTCAGGAATCCGTGACCTAGTAATGCAGAAACAGAGATACATTGCAATAAAAGGTGAAGCAATCGGATTCTGATACTACAACACATCTAATGCAAACAGCACTTAATGTTGCATTTGGCAACATCACTACCTCCATCTCTGAGAGGATGAAGTAATTAGGACTGAACAGCAGCCCAAGAGCAGACTTAACCATCACATCTATGTCTTATGAAGGGTGGCAAGTCCAAGTGCCAAATTCCCATAGCAGGGATGAAGGGTTTGCACTTGAAAAGCCGCATGGCTAGAACAAGTGATAGCAGTCCTGTGAACCCTCTGAAGTTGTATAGCTGAATTTATTGCTAACAAAGTATTTAACAGAATAGGCACAGTAGTTGGGGCTGATTTCTGTTGTGGCTTGAGAAGCAAGTACAACAAAAGTGTAGCCTTGTTAGCAGCAGTGGGTAGGATGGCAACAAGAATCATCTCCAGTGTCTGTCCTCAGTCGGTGAGGGCCAAACCCCTAAATTTTGAGTTAGTATCAAAAGACCAGCCAGGCTCAATGGCTTTGCAAGACTCTACCAGTACTTTTGATGGGGTAAGGACATGACATGAAGGACCACTTTGCCACCACAGATTCTGCACATAACACGCACAAGAAGGAAAAGCTTGACCAAGCAGTAGGGTAGGAAGGTGTGAGGATAAAACAAGACATCTAGTCTTGAATGTCAGGGCACAGGAACAACGCTGCATTATTTACCCATATTTTGGTATTCAAGAATGAGATTTTAAAAGATTTCTAAGCAAAAGATCACAAACTACTATTTTAGAAGTCAACCTGAGAACGTGACTTTTAACATTATTTTTGCATTGGCTTTTTTTTTGCAAAATTGTTTTCTAGACATGGATGAATTCATATATTGTACATAAAATTATTAACTATACTCATGCATTCTGTATAATTGTGTAACAATTTACAGATATTAACTGTTGCTTCAGCTCTGTTATAGGGAGAAAACAAGCTACATAGACCCTGTTTAGTGTTTAGTGTTTTCACTGTTACTTTTCTAAATGCATCAATGCTAACAACAAAAATTTAGAACTATCTTTGAGAAGCTTTAATTCTCTGAACTTGTACTCTCAAAAATATTCCACATATAAACAAAGAAAATGCTGTTTAATAAGCTAAGGAAGACTGACAGGAACACTGGTCTAAATCTTTTGATCCAGCAGAGCTTTACTTGGCATTTATTTGGTGGGGATAATCATTAATTTACTTAATCTGATCCACTGGCCAGTTTGGGGCTAGCTGGGAGCTAGACTGGTTCACAACATAATCTGAAATCACCTAAAGGATATTTTAATTTTAATCTCTCATCAGTAGTTTCCAAATTGCTACCCCATAGCAAAAGACTGCTACAATGTGCTCCTCTAGTTAGAAAACCCTTTCTCTAACCTTGATGCCAAATACGTTTTTGGGAAAGCACAGGAACAACATAATCAACTTTATACCAGATAATGTTTTCCCCTGAGCTCAAGGGACACTCAGCTAGAATCCTAGGATGTCTTTTTAAGCCTAGCGCTAAGAAGATCAAAATTAGGGACTTACTGGTAGTAAGGCAGTCCACTTGCCATAGTAGAGTACTGCTGTATTTCCTAAATCAAGATATCTAACAGTTAAACACATCTTTTTTTCTTTTTTTCTGAACCAGTGTACTGGAACACAGCTTCCTTTTTGGCAAACAAGGGACAGACCATTTTATAACAGTTTATTTGAAAACCAGATAGCAAACAGTTTATACAGCTCTATAATGGTGGGAAGTGGCCAGAGGTTTCCAGCAGCTGGACCTAACAGCAAATCAGAGAGCTTATGCTAGGTGAAGCCTGCCGTACTTACGAACATCACCCTTTCCTAGTGCACTGGTCTATTATTTTTCTCTGGCTTTATTTCTTTACTTTTAATTTTGTACATCTCGTGCATTGTTCTCTCCTTTCATGCATTTGAATCTTCTCCACTTCCTGGTAATTCTTTGCAACTGCAAATTTCTCTTAAAAAATTTACTCTCATTGCTGCTTTTCTAGGTCTAATCACTCATTTTAACATTTATGAGGAAAATAACAGATGCTGAAGTTCCTGAACTTGGTCATTGATACAGTGTCTACATCTTTTATGACCATTTGGATATTGTTTACAAATGATAAACATAAAAAATGATTTCACTTACCTTTTGAAACAAAAAACAGTGATTTTTATTACCTGACATCTTTTTCAAGTTGTGCAATATGTTCTTTCTGTAGACCTATTTGAGAATCTCTCTGTTGCACTGTTTCAATCAGGTATTTGTACGGCTGTTGCACTTGATTCAATAACGAATTTGCTCTGTCAAGCTGACGAAAAATGAAGTGATACTGCTATAAATTTTATAATTTATAAAGCAGTTACTCATTATAATAATATAACAACAAACCTGTTACCTCACAAAAAATACAATAAACTAGTACTATCTAGTACTAACTAGTACCATCTAGTTACTATCCTGTTACTTTTCTTCTCTAATTGTGCCATATTTTCACTGCAGTCCTGATGCTGATCCCTACGCTTTGTCGAATCTGCATTTTCAAGAGTTTTAAGGTAACAGCTTCCATTAATGAGCAAATGAGCACTGAGAAGACCTCTCCTTAATCTTCTTGATCACAAGTGACATCTTTAAATATTATACTCTTCCAATACATTTTTTTTAGTTCTGAAATTGAACCTAAACAAACACACAAAAGTAATGGAGGGGAAGAACCTTCTCATTTAATCAGTTATTATACAGAAACTAAGAAATCCAAATGCATGTTTGTCAGACTTGCATAAAGGAACTTTCATACCTATGTCATTTTCATTCCTACATATCTATATAATCATTATCAATAGGATTAAAATTCAATGTCAAATATTAACTGATATGGCTTGCATCTTGAGCAGCAACAGGATCATTCTTTAAAAATGTGTGGACTGAAGACCAAAGTTCATTATTTAATAGTTTCAGCAGCTGGAGTACAGAGAAGTCAAGAATATCAACTATATTTTTTAAAGTAAATTAAAACCTTTTAATGTCTAGGTACAGACAGGGGTAATGGCTTGCTTGTTCACCTTGATGACTTTATTAAAAGCACAATACACTTAGATACATCTTAGATTTCAGAAGTGGCAAAAAGAGAAAAGAACAATGTACTTTTTTAACTGATAAAAATTCATAAATATAATTTAAATACATTAATTCACAAAATACCTATTCTAGTCCACAGAATTCCAGATTCACTGGGAGAAAATATAAAGGGAGCAATCATTTTCTTTAAGAGACTTATTAACTTCAACAAATCCATATGCATAACAAATTAAGCTATTAGTTTCCTGAGAACAGAAGTTATCAGGAAGATCTTTTTGAGAGAGAGGACAAATAGTGTCTTTACTCTGTGTGAAACACACCACAAGTCCTTTTGAGAAATGGAATACTATCTCTAGGATGACCCAAAAATGGTACACAGAAACTTGGGGCAGTCATTTCAAGAGAAACAAACTGAATCCAACTCATTTTGCTTGGAATCCTGCTCTTGATAATGTAAGGACATTAAAGGGGTGTTGTCACTGTGAAGTTTTGCATCATTCTCACTGATAAGAATAGAGTGCTTTGCTGGGAAAGCCAAGTGCAGGATTATAATCTTGGTTTGATGTTGCTACCTCATTTCTTCTCTTGCCAATTTTTTTCATTAAAATGGAAGTCGCTGTTATTAAAAAAAAAAAAGAAAACAGGAAAACAGGGAAAAAAAGGCTGTTCCTTTCCTCACAATGGTGCTGCTTTGTTGCCCATTGTTTTCAACCAACTTAAAAGAAATAATCATTAAAATATATTAAACAATAATTGCATTTTACTCAATTTTACTGATTTATATAAGTGACTAAATACAGATGTATATACCCACACTCATTGTATATGCATATGCATATGTATGAATTAAGCATATTCCTTTACCAAAAGTGAGAGTTTCTTTGTAAGTAACTTTATTTTCTTTCTGAATTATCATACAAGATTTCCTTAGGTATTCCTGTCTTTTCTTTTAAATCGAAACCTAATCTTGTGCAATTGGACATTAACTATTTATGCCTCAACATACACTATTATCAAGGTCAAGGCGTTCAGCATTATTCATCTTGATTTATATTCTCTTCCAGATTGAGTTGTAAACATATTTTCAGTAAAAATGTTTCAGCTGAGACATACAAAAAGCCCATAAACAACATCATAGAGAAAGTCAAAAAAGTCACTCGGCAGCAAGGCAGATGTACCGGCTTAGCACTTTTTTTTTTTTTTTTAATTTATGGTATAACTTTTACCCTATATGGTTTCCGTATTCGCTTGTTAAGCCTCCCAAAGACCATGGCAGCCTTCTAGACACAAGAAAATGTCACCTTTCAGTTCTGGCACAGTTGGTAAAAACCTCTGCAAAATCATCTGATTAATTACTCCCCAAATTTAGTTTGGCTCACAGATTTAGTGTAATTACTACTTTGAAGGAGCTGGTCTATAGCCCTTCTATTTACTTAAACTACAATTAACATAAAGCAAGTTTTAGAAGCAGTAAACTGATCTACTAATATTTCTGCCTCCTGTTTCAAAAGAAGTCAGGCCATCGGCTGGTGTAACAGGAGAACTGAAGTGTTTCCAACACATTAGTAATAAGTGAAAAATCTTTGTGTGCTTATTGCTGAGGGGCTGAAATAATTGGTATCAAATTAAGTGATCTATAATCATAGGCCAAAAAAAAAATCCATTCAGACTTGAACACCAGAAAAATATTAAGTAGAAAACAGGTATAATGACATTTTATTTAAGAGTTTAAAGTGGGTATCTGTGGCTATATAGTGGCTATCTATAGTGGCTATATACAGTGGCTATCTATAAAACACTGAAGGTATTACTGGGTGACATTCTGGTCTAAACTCAACAATTACATGACCTAAAGAGTGTCTACTAACATCATGAAAAAAGGGCTACAAGACCAAGCAGGAATCAAATGAGATGAAGATGTTTTAGTAGAGTTTTTCAGGGATCTGAATTAAGATAGGTTTAGTAAATCTTTCACCACTGATCCAGAAGCAAATATAAACCTATTGCAGGTAAGAGGGAACATATGGAAGTGGAAGTCAGAGAGACTCAAAAGGGAAATAAAGTGTATGCTTCACTGATGATAGTGAAAGCATAGCTGATGTTGGATTGAGCCTCCCCATGCTTTCATGTCAAGAACATTTGAAAGGTATAGTTTTGTCAAATACAAATTTCTAACATATACCTAGAAAATCTGTAACAAAATTTAGCACTGGTTAAAACAAACTCTACAAGATTTCACTACAGAATCATTCAACTACTTTTTAAAATATGCAGAAAATTTGCATTGTAAAGTACTTTGGTATAGTTATCCTAACTATGAATTACCATAGCTTTAAAAGGTCAAACTATTAGCTTCATTCCTTAAACAGTCATCCTAGGAACTCCATATGCTGGCAACATCTACAGCAAACCTAGAAGTTCTCTGGTTCCTAAGACACACTTGAAAGAAAACCTCAAAAATATTTCCAAAAGTTATTTCTAGTTGATTCTTATTTAGCAATTATTCTCCATATGAACACAACAGGTGTTCTCAGCTATTACATACAGACTTTAAAATAATCATGAAATTAAACTTGTTATAACATGGTTAAAAAATAAATTTAGATTCTTTTTTGGCAGTTTATATTAAATATTCCCTAGACTTACATAATCAAATGACTCAAGAGCAGAATACTATAGAAAAGCATTTACAGAAATATTTTCAAAAGTGATTTAAGTCCAGAGCTGTGCAAAAAGTAATGAGGTACTCACTGAATAATTAATTATGGGACAAACAAACTAGTTTGTCTAGCTGGTTCTTCTGTTCAGAAATCAGAACTCTGTCTAGCCCACATTCTTGCTTAGCCCGTTTGCTTGCTTCTCATGTTTGAAAATACAATACAAATTTCTTTGAAAAACTTCACTATAACGTGAGGCCAAACAAACAAAAATGAGGCCATTTTGTGACATGAAATACTGTTCTGTGACATGAAGTACTGTTTAGAAAATATTTCATTCTATGCACAGCTGTTCGGCAATATTTACAGTTTCTACATATTTGATTTTTTGTGGCAATAACTTACCTCTTGTGAAATCTGTATTACTTGTTTCTTCTGATGTTCCAGATCTTTTACAAGCAGTGAGTTTTGCTTTTCTAGCTGCAATAACCTTCTTGCCAAGTGAACACTGTGCCAATAAAAAGCAGGGTCCAGTTTATTTTTTTCCAAGGTATGCAAACAAATTCTTAGATATATATACATATATTTTCTTCAGAACACAACAGACTTAATATCACTAGTGCTTAATTATTAACGCATAAACTATGCAGAGAAACCATGCAGAATAATCAAAGTTGTAACAACAATAAAAATATAACAAATTTAATAGCACTGAAATAACATTCCTAAAGTTGTGCCATTGTAGCATTTTTTTCATAATTACCTAAATCATTTGCATAACATTACCTAGTGTCAAAAAGCATATTAGAATATTTCAACAGATTATATGGGTAATTGCTTTCTAAAAGCTTTACAGAATCATTATAAACAACCTCCTCTTAAAAATACACATCTATTCACTTTAATGTACATTTTTTGAAGTGAATAATATAACACTTATTTTTCAAACAGAGATGAAATTACCTTATCCAACTCTAATTACCTTAGATACAATATGTAACTGTAATACACAATTGCCATTATTTTTTAAAAATAAACTCATGTCCAACCCAATCTCTCATGATTCATGTCCAAAATCAGAATTTGTCATCAATTCACTTGCATAATTCCCTAGATAGCTAGGAAAAGATTCCGTTTGCAATTGAATAGCCTAAATGGAGGCTCTTATATCTAACAGAGCTGTGGGCTTAAGCTCTGTTAGACATTCAGTCTTCCTCAATGTGGTCAGCAGAGCCTGCACAGCTTTCCCTAAAATGGACACCTAGCTGTGACAGGCTGAAAGATACTCCCAACTTCACTGGCTGTATTGATTAGATCTACATTGATTATAAAGGGTAGTTACATGTCCCATGTTAAGCCAAGTTCTAAGTATATGCATCTTATATATTCATAATATATTCAATATATTCAGCAGCTTGGCAACTTTCAGTGAAAAACTTATTTGGAAAATACATGACTGTACCCTTCTGGTTTAGGAATAATTCTAGCCACATTATATAAGTATGACATGGGAAATTCAAAGCTCTGTAATTAAGATGTATGGGGTATACACCTTCCTTTAGTATGTTCTAATCATTGAATTTTAGGTTTTAGATACAAAATCTACCCTTCCAGTCAAATATGTAACAATTTTCAAAAATGTACATATAGAAGAGAGGAGCCTCTCCAGTTCAACATTACGCTCTCAGCAGATACTGTCCATAAACTGAATATGTTACACTGTAAATCTACAAATAACAGACAGCAGTGTTATCCAATTCCTCACCCTGATATTGAAACTATAAGAGCATAAGCTGTTTAAAGGAGAACGACATGGAGCTTTATTTACCATTAAGCTGAGGCTTAGGATATGCAAAGCTAGATGAGTGTATTTATTTTTACTGGAAATTTGACCAGTCATAGTTACCATCTTCTCCTCAATAAAATGGAATGCACTACTATACTGGGCAGAATATATTAACACTCCTCACCTGTGTCATGCTGTATAAACCCACCCTTTCAAACAGATAATCTCTTACTTTCATTTTGCATACCAGGAAGGTCCTCACATTTTCAACTACACTTACTAAGAGGTAATACAGATCCCAGAACTGTCAGAATATACCTTTAATTTATGTTAAGTATCGATAGTCTTTCAGTAGGAATACCACACAGTATCAAGAAGAGGATATTCTCAAGAGGGTGTTCTCAAGTGTCAGAGCATCAAATTACCTATGGACTCAGGAGACTGAGATCTCTGATGTTCAGAGATTCTGAACATCACTTTAAAGGAAGCTTAGGAGGAGTGAAGTAGCTGATTTAGGGAAATAATGGAGAGATGGGCAACTCTATCTGAAATTACCTTAGCAGGGACCACCATAAGCCACATTCTACGCATAATTTGCCCAGGTGGACAAAGGGTAATTTGAAGCTGTTGTCTTCCAGTTCCTCCTATAAAGATCCTCAAATGTTATGAAGACATTAACTGAGAAAAAGAGGAAATAAATCTCCAGAATAGAGGCTAGGAGTTTTATTTAGGAGATAGAGGTATGTTATGATCCCTTCTGGAGAACAGAGCAATGAATCACTTTTCCAATACCTCAAATGAGGGCTCTTATACATTAGCTATTGGAGGACAGGGGAAGCAGTGCTATCTTACCATGCCAACTTTGGGAATTATATTTTTTCCATGATATTTTCCACAATATTTTTTCTATCTGAAACTACTCAGTGAGCTTGACTTGAATTTGCAAATATTTAATGAGAGTCACAACTATATGTTTTAGGTAGGTTGACTGTTTTTTGACCAGCTTAAATGTAGAATAAGCAAACAGATAAAGGGAGCTATCTATAAAAACAGCTTATTCTGGAAAACTACGGTTACATTCATCCTAGGAAATTATTCAGTGCTCAAGCCTGTGATTACTTATATACTAAACCATTAGTTAGATTAATAATCAAATTAGTGTTTTGGCATGTGCCAATCAACACTCTCCCAAAGAGTTCCCAAATCAGCACCGATGGCCAATTTGTAGCTTACATGCAGCAAACACATACTGAGAGTACAGTACTATGGAAGTGAACTGCTGTATTGGCCTCAGTGCTTGAATGTCTTTACAGGCATGTTTAAATTACTAATACGGGCATGATCTCCTATGTCAAAAGTCATAAAAGAGTTTCTTTTTTCTGGCAAGTAGATCAACAAGTGTTGTATCACACGATATCCCTTTGAGGGTGGTTTAGCACAGAGTTTTAATCAGATACTGAAGCACTTGCTATAAACTTGCCAGAGTTCTTCGTGTAGGGTACCAGAAACTTGAAATTAAAGAGCAGATAGTAGACTTCAAGAAGAATATTTTCCATGTTTTTAATAGATTCATTTCTCTTAACCAACCCCAGATAATTGAACACTTAACTGCGTTAGGTATTCATATATGTTACATGTTTATATAGGTGCTATGTGTTTATCACATCAAAAAAATGTCTTGTTCTTTATCTTATTTCTTTGCATGTAACAGCAATTAAAATCTCTAAGTTAATTTTTTTTCTCAGACTGAACAAAACAAACATCTTAATTTACTCCATTTTAAGCAAGTAAATACAGGAGGCACTTTTCACCTTTGCTTTAGTCGTCTTTTGGCTGTTGTAGGAACATTGGCACTATATCCGTATGAAAAGAGAACCCTTTCAGCTTCAGCTTCGTTTTCCACTGGAAAAAAAAATCCAGAAAGGTGCTGTTAATAAGCTGTCATTTGAAAAATATATTTAGCATCCAAGAACTTACAAACTTCTAAGAAATTCTATTTATAATTCTACATGTGCACAAGCATATTTCTTGAAGCTAGATTTTCAATTGGTGTAAACTGGCATACCCTTCTGGAATGCAATGGAATCCACAATGTTAATTCACAAACAGTGGTCAGGCAGTGCTCTATATTTGCTTCTTATGACACTGGCAGGCTTCTCACTTTTTATTTTTCCAATAAACATAAAACTTATGAATTGTGAAACTACAGGAATAGAGTTCAATGTCCTTGAACATTATTATTTATATGGTCATAAAATATATATGCCAAAAGTGTAAGATAAATTCAGCAGTACAGGGTTAGCTTGTTCATTTTTTCTCCTAAATACTTCAGTCTGAGCATTCATAAGGGAGGGGAGGAAGATGAAGTTAGGGAGTACTTAAATCAGCTGGATTAAGTACAGTCACATACTTAACTGGACTTAAATACAAGTCACGGTACGTGATGGTCACTGAAGGAAGCAGCTGATGACAGTGAGAGGACACTTTCCATTCTCTTTGAAAGACTGGCCATCAGGAGAAGTTTCTGGTAAGTGGACACCAGCCCAGGCACCACACAGCAGCTTTGATGAATCAGGGAGTTGACAACAGGTCAAAGAAATTTAAGAAATGGTGTGAAAGTCCTATCTGACTTATTTTTTTCTCCCTATTGTTCTATTTCTTGAAATAAGAAATAAATTCTCCACAAAACAACTTGCAAAACTATACATAACAGATTTTCTCCTTTCTCTACTGCCCCTTTAATGCTATTTTAAAGAGGAATTCTTAAAACATATTTATGAAAATTTTTTTTCAGAGTAGAGTTCCTGTGCTAGCTATATGTCTAGGCACACACAAAACAACAAAGAATTTCCAGCAAGTATGAAAGATAAAGTTCACTGATGCTGAACTTTGAAGGCACAAGAAATTCCCATTTTAAAGGCAGATTTTGTGAAAGGGAATTCTCCAGCTCCTGCAATACCATACATTCAGAAGAACATAAATATCACTTTAGCTGCCTCAGTAATAATCCTTCTTTTCAACCTCAAGTTCAGTGTTGTATTTTTTCAAAAACAGGCCAATAATATCCTGCAACCTAAATTCTTATCTGTCAGTAGCATCTCACAAGTTAGGGAAGAGTTTTTTTTTTTTTTTTTTTTTTTTTACCTATTTTTAAACTATTTTGAGGAAAAAAAAGTTCCTTTACTTCTTTTTTTTTTTTTTTTTTTAAGATACCAACCAGTAGGAAGCAATAAAATCATTCAGTCTACAAGAAAAAAAAAATGTGAGATCATACTTTTGAAAGATTTTACTTCCTGAAAAGGAGGAGACAGATACTGAGAAAATTTACTTTTGTTATTTATCTCAGGTGGAAGCCACTCAGATGCTGTAAGGAGGCATACATTCTTCTACATAGATTCTGGAATTTCAATTTCCTGTTATTTCAGTATTAAAGTGACATAATGAAGAGGGACTAAAAGTCCCAATTCAGTGATATCTTCTACATGCACATTCTCCATAAGGAAGAAAAGAAAAGAAGAAAACTTGGCATTCAATTTTAATATAATTCACCTGGAAATCAGCCTTCATTACTCTTAATCATAACTTCTACTGCCAAAGACTCTAATAATGGTAAGGAAAAACAATGTGAGTTATTAAATAGAATGTATATTGAAATAATATTGTACTGTAACTTATTTTTTTTCTCCAATAGAACTTAAAAGGGAACTGCCACTATATTTTCACAGATCAGAGATCATTTGTAAACTTTCATTTCTTTCAATGATAGTCTGTAGCACACAAGTAGTAAATAAAACACAACATTTCGCAAAAAGTTAAGAGTAATCTAGTTCTGCATGAGTAAAATCTTTATTGATGCATGAGAAAATGTAAGCTCATGTAAATATAAAATAGCACTTTGAACTTGATTTTCTTTGAAAAAAATGACAATGAAAACCAAATATTCTCAATTAATATATAAATACTCCTTGGATAAGATAGCACACAGTTTTCAAAAATCATGTTACTGACTAAAATGTAAAACGTAAGCAAGTATATACAAACATGCTTATGGTCATACTGGAACCTTTGGGTGGTCATGCCATTGCAACAAGTACAAGCTGGAGTTTACAAAACTAATAAAATATATACAACCCAGTTATGAAGATATGTCCAGGCATCACATAATAATCACATAGTCTGCTATATACTATTATTTACATATAAAGCTAATACAATATTCTTTTACTGCACCTGAAAAACGTTATTTATAAATCATCATTTTTCTGGAGGAGCAAAGAGAGAAGTGTAAGATAATAACATGAATTAGTCTGAAATCTTAGAAAAGGATTACTCTATTTATACACAGGCTCAAAGACTTCAAGATTAGAGTCTTAGTTTCTAATTAGAAGGGACTTGCTTTGTGGATTCCTTTAGGATATGAATATAAACCATAGAATTCTCCAAAAAGAAATGATTTCACAGGATTTTTGATATGTTTGAGGATAGACTTTTTTTTTTGCCAACCAGAGACAACAGTTTTCAAGAGTAGTCAAAAAGACTTTAACATTGTCAAACTTGAGTTTAAGTCATGGTTTAATATGCAGAACATATTGATCTGTCGTAAGAAATTACTTAAATGTATGCAGAAAATAGAAACAATGAGATTATTTTTAATATCCATACATCTCACTTGATACATTTTAAAAATACTTTCAGAAATATATTATCAATATTTTCTATTAAAATCTTTACTGATTGCATCTTCATTGTTGAGCAGGAAGATGGAAAATGCCAGACATTGTCTGATAATTTCCAAGTTCTGTGAGAAGTAACACATCCTGTCAGAAACACCACAAAGCACAAAATAAACTGGGTCAGAACTTACTTTCTGCTGTTTGAATTATTATCTCATCAAGCTCTTTTTCAAGTTTTTCATAAGTATCTAGCCTTGCCTGAAATTCAGCATTCTGTGTTTGAAGTTCCATAATGCGTGTTTCACTAGAAGACTGAAGACTATAAAATTCCTTAGTAAGGACCTGTGAGAATGGGTAAGAAACACGTCAGGAGCTCAGGATTTATAGCTCTTAATGAAAAAAATAAAAGTAGACATTCAACAGGTTCACCAGTAGGATACTACATAACAATAATGCATTATATTTGCTCTGACTTTTGCACAGGAAGAGGTAAAACACTTTAAAAAGTGGATTTTTTTTTCAATTTTATTATCTAGCACAGATTAAACTGTGAGGTCACGTGACAATTAATGCTAGTCCACTAAGGCCCTAGTAATTCTACAAACTTACCTCTGAAAAAGCTACAAGACCTTGAAAGGATGGTTAGAAAAGTAAGACAACAGCTAAAAAGATGTAATACGCAGTAATTAACAAAAAATATGCAGTTATTGCAGTTTTTTAAATGGTTTTACATTCACTTATCAAAAAACAAAAAGAAGGCTCCTTTACAGATGGTAAAGGCATAATTATCAAAATTCATTATCTAAGAATACTAGGTTCTTATTATTTATTACTTAAAATCACATAAATCACTTATTACTGAAAGGTAACATATTGTTAAGTTAAATACAGTACCCAAAATAGAAAATAACACTGACAAAGTAAATATTATAAAACCAACTGGAATGACAGAACCCTTGGTTAGTAATGTCACTATCTGCATGTTGCACAGAAAAAAAAAAGTTTAAAATAATGACCAAGTAGTACTGTAGCTGTAGTTTAATATTAACTTCTCAAATATAAATTGTGACTAAGGGAGATAACAGTTGAATTTAAATCTCAGGATACAGAGGTATATACAGCAATAGTACCAGAATAACTGTTAAAAACACTGAAGAATGCACAATGCTTAGAGAAAGAAGCAACTCAAATATAAAAAGATGAAACAAAAACATTCATCGGCTGTCTTACTTGAATAAGTTTATAGGACAAAATTTGGCAATATATAAAATAGCTGGTTCCTGTCTTTAGTACACATAAGAAGAGAAAGTACACTATGCTTAAACTCGAATAAAAGAAAGATTTTGTTCATGAGGTAGCTATAGTTGACTCACACCATACTAATGAATACAACACTAGTAAGATTAACATCTTGTAAGAAGAAAGGATAAGACAATAAAGTCTTAGTATATTGCTATATTTCTAAAAGGAAATTTAAAAAAAAAGTAATTCAGTCAAAAAGGAGTGAAGGTAAAAACTGTCTTCTGCCTCTTTCCACAATCTTGTTTTCCATCGAATCTGTCAAGCCCAATAAACATGTTCATTAGATTTTGCTTCCATAGAACTTGGTGAAAATACATGGAAAAATCTTTGTTCTCTGTTGCTTTCTCACCAAGATTTTCTTCAATTTTAAATTGAAAAGGACTACATAATACCCAATAAAGTGTATTTTTATAACATACCTCCAGCTTTCTCTGATATTTCTCACATTCTATCTGGCACTGTGAAAGATTCTTAGCTGTTTCTTGCTGCATGAGTTGAACATGTTCACTTTCAAATGACTTTAACTTACTTTGGTGAAGAAGTTCAGCTACTTTGCTTTCTGTGCCAATTTGCATTTGTCTATACCTGAAAGAGAAAAAAAAGGATGATTCAAATATTGAAAAAAAACAGAATACATGTAGATTAGTTCTGTTCACCACAGTCTATAGATTTCAAAAATTAATACAGTATTTTTAAGAGTTTAATATATATTACTATATGTAACTATTGCTGCCTATATTTGGAAATTTCATCCAAAACTTATAATACTATAATAACAACAAAGGACAGAAAAGTGAATAACTAATTTCATGGCTTTGCTGAGTATGTGGTTAACACAGAACCAAATAAAAATGACCTTTTTAAAGACTGTTACATCAGCATTGTGGGTACACTAGTGTATACATTGCATATATACAACACTGAAATCTTTTAGAGACACGGAGAAGATTCGCTGTTAGATATCAAGAAGATCTGGGTCTCCTGTCTTCACCAGCACCTGCTGTACGTGACAGAGAAAGGTGGTATCAGTCCTCAGGGTTATCAAGGCTGCATATATCTTTTGGATATATCGATGGATATCTCTATGCTGCTTTTTTTCCCTACCCAGAGATATTAAGAAACATCATACCACAATATTCCCGTAATCAAACAGAACCACAGGTATGAGGACTCTCAAAAGCAGAAACGAAGTGTGATTCATATTCATAAAACATTGATTACTGTAAGTATATTCTTGATTATATGCCTATAAAGTAATTATAGGTGACAAATAAATACTGCTCCACTTCTTAGAAGTGGATTTCAATGGTACTGCTTGTATTTACACAAATGACCTCAGGAAAACAGGAGTGAAAGTTTCCTCATGGAATACTCAATTACTAGACCATGAAAACAGGGCTCATGTGAAGATCAGGAGAATCTTACGAAACAGAGCATTAAATGTAAATAAATACAATAAATCACAGGCAAAAAACTGTCCTATTTGTAATTGTAACTATGTACATAAAATGATGAGCTCCTAGCTGACCATCACCAGTCAGGAATGTGATCTTGGAATGACAGGTATTAAGTGCATGAAAAAAACAGTTCAGTTTTCAACAACAGCCAAACACAACTTTTGAGGAATTACTATGACAGGAATAGCAAAAACTTTAAAAATCCTTGTGTTGCTTCACAGTTCCTTGATGTTTTTTGTATACTGAATGCTGAGTACAGTTCTAGCACCTCACGTCAAAAAGAAATAAATAAAAGAAATTAAAAAATGTAAAGAAATAACACAACAGGTAAAGGGTCAGAGAAAGGTAACAAAGATTATGTTGACAACTGGCAACACCATGCAATTATACAGTGGCACTGTGTGGAACAAATTACCTAACCCAGGCCCTACAG
Organism: Crypturellus tataupa; assembly: GCA_034781795.1. Taxonomy (NCBI): domain Eukaryota; kingdom Metazoa; phylum Chordata; class Aves; order Tinamiformes; family Tinamidae; genus Crypturellus; species Crypturellus tataupa. Next base: position 1,859,509 of record JAWLRI010000839.1, on the reverse strand, counting down.
CTGGGAAAAGAGATGGCCTAGGGAAAAGGGAGAAATATTAGTCATGTACCATCGGGAGTGGCAAGGATACTGAGAAGCAGAATTGGTTATTCATGGGACTCTCTGAATAGATGAATCAGGAGACACCTAAGGAAGCTAGCAGATGCTGCGTGTATCAGCAGTGTATTCAGCGAGTGTATCATGAAAGCTGTGGAATTCCTTGCCATGGGATGCTGTGAATGATGGAAATCAACGTTCAAATCTAGTTAACAAACTCACCGAAAATAAACTCTTTGAAAACCACTAAATGCGAGGCAGTACTTCTCACACTGCGTCATGTAACAACAAATTGTTAGAATGAGAGATAAACCTGAACTCTAAGCCAGCGTGGTCGTTATGTTAACTGTCATTTGCTTAACAGCAGTTGCAACACAAACCTACTCTATTAAGCACCATGTCTTTATTAGGAAAGATTGATACTGTTTAATCAAAACAAGGAGATTACTCCAAATATTTCCCCCAAGGATTTCAGATGTAGGAATGTTTCTAAGGCACACAGAGGAAATAGTTTTCACTGGAATTAACCTGATGGAACAGAAAGGTGTCCTGATGATGTTCTTTGTAGTCTGCAGACATTTGTGTATGAGTAAATAATGCAATGTGGTTCCATGCACGAACCACAGACTCTACCCACACAGGCTCCATGAGCAGAGATTAGAAGCTCTACCTACTGAGCTCAGACATGGCTCTTGTCAAAAATAATACATATTTTTCTTCAATATAAGCATGACATTTCTTCTCAAAAGAAAGTACTGCACTCACACTGCTAAATGGCAGTTATCTATCTAGTATCAGCTATTGCTGTCACTTCTGCATTGCTTGAAGCTGCTTTTCAAGTGCTGAAGCTTTATGCATTTCTTCATTTCTCCCTGACTGTATGCTCCTGTTTTCATCTTATCACACAGAACAGCCTCAGCACTGTAACACTCTCCATAGTTCGTACATGACAGGCTGCAGACACGACAGTAAATCAGTTCCACCATTCACATTGTTACAGTGCTGGCAAGACCGTTCTGCTACAGGATGAGTCTATCTCCACAGAAATGAATGTTACTCAGTCATCTGATGTACAATGCAATAGGCAATGAGATGTATCTAGAAGTCATATTTATTGACTAGCAATAACAAATTCATGCTTTGTATCTCTACAGAAAACAAACCATGCTGCCTTTCCACAGAAGATGCCATTCTGTAGACTGCTTTTGAGCCTACGATGGCCTGAGGTTTAATGATCTGTTCCGTGCAGAGCTTACACGCTGCAAACACAGGCATAAGCACAGATAATGCACCCGCCGTCCTGCTGTTTTTGTAACTCAATGAGCTGGGTGCTTCCAGAGCACGCTTATCAGCACAACTGTGAACAGGACTTCAGAAATGCAGGTACTGCAAATTTTAAGTAGTCTCCAAGTGCATCATTCATATTGTACCAGTGATGTTACAAAGACCAGTTTTCTTACGAGCATTACGCCAGCAATGAGTTAGAAACAAGTGCATTTATGATGCAGTCTGTGATGATGTGACTGACGTATGATTGTTTTAGTATGCTCTCTTAGCAGCACATAATTATATTTATTTTCTCTGGTAATACAGAAATACTTCCTTTAATGACGTTTGCCACTTTCATGGAGTTGGCAGAGAAAAAAAGTTTTTGTTAGCCAAGTCAGTTTTCTTTGGCCTCTCTAGTAACTCTCTAGTGTAGTTTGGTCAGAGCCTCTTTGTCACGTTTACTATTACTAGGTCAGCAAACATAAAACCACCTCTAACTTACTGGCTGCTATTTCAGCATAAGTGTTTATGGGCACATGTACACATAAAGTTTTGCAGCACAAAGGTAAAACACATGCCTCAGTTTACCAAGGTGATCTCTAGGCAAAAATAAACCAAAATCATCATGTGCTTTAATTGTACTATTATGAGACAAAAGCGGCTGGAATATAGGTGTAACAAATTTTTGCCATCAACAAATTTTAGCAAATTTGACATACCGAAAGAGCAGTTTTCATCTCACAAGAGGACGGGGCTCAGACTACAGACTGAACCAATGAAAAAGTGCAAAAAAATGTTAAGAATGAGGAACGCTTGGAATGAGGTCCAAACTTCAGCATATTTCTGTGTCATTAAGATGACCAGTAAAAAAACCAGAATGGTTACCAAAAATGTTGACTATCAAAAAGGTTATTTTTAGAGTGAGGAGTATTTTTGGAGTAAAGTAAGAGAGAATATTCAGAATTTGAGCTCTATTTCGCTTGTAAGGATGTTTTTTATAATTCTTCTATTAAATGTGATTTTTATTTTTGCAACTGGTGCATAATCATAGAATCATAGAATCATAGAATGCCTAAGGTTGGAAGGGACCTCTAGAGGTCATCTAGTCCAACCCC